>JAANSN010004347.1:0-15359 GCA_036850665.1 Dicranocentrus wangi | reverse complement strand
CATTTTGGGGGTTTGTCGTATTGATTTTCGGAGGTAAAACGATTATCTTCTGGACCCAAGAGGAGACAAGCTTTTGGCTGCTAGGATAAACAACAATGTACTTGCTTTACATTAATGCTACTAATGTGTATCAGGTACTATATTGTATGTTTTGAGAGAGATCGCTCACATTCAATCACTAATTCAAGAATGACGGAGGGGATGGATGTAAAAGTGAATTGTGAACCTAAGCATTTTACTTTTTGCATACAATACAATACATTCAATAGATAGAGCAGTCATCTTGTGACATCGAAGAGTCTTGTGCAGATACACATTCAGTGAAGCATTGTTGTGTGTAAAGCGTTTTCACATCAACAATGTAAGGTAGCATTGAGGGATACACCACGGAAAATGGGAATAACGATGGTAGGTTTTAAAAAAGTTGTTTTTTGCTTTTAGCCCACAATCCTGCTGTGTCCTAAGGTTTGGGAGTTTGGGACTTCAAGTTTTGCTTCATGTGTTGTTGGTTGGTATGTTGTCGTATACCAATTATGAAAACGTGTTGTTAGTTAGGTTGCATGTTGCATGATGAGTACGAGTAAGAAAATAAGGTTGCTTTTGTATTTTCTGAGAGGACAAAGACGTAAAAGATGCTGGCTCACTGCTGCTATCACAATAAAACTACAGTGAAAACACAAGAGTTGAAGTCATCGTAAAACACAAAGTTAGCGTGCAGGGATATACGGAACATTTCAGGGACATTACATCAAGTCAGTCGCGGTTCAAGGTCTCCTTCAGAATACCTAACAACAACAATGAATGACTGTTGAAAATAATATTGTGCTCAATATGAGTCGTGATTTTGGTTGATCTGTTGCTGTACGGTGGTCATATAAGGTTTATATTCTGTGTAATATTTGAAAGCAAATGCTAGCAGTCAACTTTTGAAGGGTATATGATTATTCATTTTTGTGAAGTGACTCGTTGTGTTCTTATAAGTGAGCTTCAGGTTAGAATGCATCATCAAGGGGTAAGTAGTGCTACTACACAGTCAGGTCGGGAGTAGTTGCAGGGGAGCCGCAGTGTTGAAGAGTTGTTACGTGCTATTGACCCTTGCGATGGAATTTTGAAGACGGACCAAAGACATTTTCATAAGCAGAGTACACACACCCACATGGTCAATGGGCACAATTGGGTTGGTTTGCGTAGGTATGTATTTCTTTTGAGGTCCCTTTGCATTTTAGTAAACTTTACGTGGCGTTTTACAAAGTACCTCTGCTCTGGCATGCGAAATAACGATCCAATCTCCGAGTCCGTCTAATGTACGGACATGTATGTTCGGTCTGGTATCGTATGGTCCAACTTGGAGCAAATAAAATGATTCAATGACGGTAATATTATGATACCTCATCTTTTATATATAGTACGAGTGAATTTGAATGAAACGTGCAGTGTGATGGAATGAACCTAACAATCGCACGCATACATGGTCAATGGGCACAATTGGGTTGGTTTGCGTAGGTATGTGTTTCTTTTGAGGTCCCTTTGCATTTTAGTAAACTTTACGTGGCGTTTTACAAAGTACCTCTGCTCTGGCATGTCCAACAACGATAATCCAATCTCCGAGTCCTTCTAATGTACGGACATGTATGTTCGGTCTGGTATCGTATGGTCCAAGTTGGAGCAAATAAAATGATTCAATGACGGTAATATTATGATACTATGATACCTCATTTTTTATATATAGTACGAGTGAATTTGAATGAAACGTGCAGTGCAGTGTGATGGAATGAACCTTACAATCGCACGCAGTTTTGTTGCAAACAATGCGCAAAGGCAAAGGGGACCAGGAGTTGTCTTGAATAACTTATAGATATGGGCATACAGAGTAGAATGTTTGATGAGCTATTGTACATGTTGGATACTCTCCCCAAAATAATAGCATTAGAATGATCTGGGTCAGTATAGATATATTGTCTGTGAGTATTGAATATATAATGATGAAAAATACAATATTATCATATTTGTCTGGCTCGACCGTTTCGCAATAACATTGCTTATTAGCATGCGTGCGTTTTAACGCTACCATACTATTATGCATGGATAGGGCCAGTAATATATCTGCGTACCATGCTTTACCTATCTTTTAATTTCCCAATTTTTAATGCATTGTGGCTTTGAATGTGAAGCAACAGTCACATTAAAAACTTTTCGACAACCAAGTTTTTTTATAATTGCTTAGACAAATATTTTAAATAATAGTCTTCGTGGACCACTCACTTACTTGAACTGTTCAAGTTCAAGTGTAAAGCTGGGCATTGTAATTGTATTATAACTTGCTACTTGCTTTATATATTGCATTATTCATAAATGCGTCATTATATTAGTCATCGCTATCCTTTAAATCAATTCAATCCTATCTAAACTTTCTGAAGTTCCAAATATAAAGAAACACTCGTCGTCTATATGCCCGTAAGAATATATATGTACAACAATGTGCTAATATACATATTGTGTGTTATTACATTCCAAGAACTTCGTCCATTTTCATTGGATAGAATGAGAATAGAATGTTATGAAACACAACATTGCCGTGAGCCAGCACCACTAGCGCATCCATTGTCATAAATATTCACATTTTCAGTTCGTTCTTCGCTCTCGTCACCCAGCGTTTTTTTTACATCCTCAAAACTTGAGGCTTGACTAATTGACTAATTCAAAGTTAATGAAGATGCAGCCTGCAATTTGCATAAGAAAGCTGTACATCTGCATCCGTGAAAGGGGATAGGATGGAAGACGGCGTGGCGTGGTGCATACGATACGATACGACTAGGGTGCGCTAAAACCAGATGCAACTTTCCCTTTGAAAGGAAACAAATGTTACACTTCAATATACTATGTAAATTTATGCTGGCTAAGTGGCGAGCGAGCAGAGCATTATGTGTCACCATATTATATCGGAGATTTGTAAAATATTCAAATCCCAACATGGTGCAGTTAACTTTCACCAGCTTCCTTCCTCTTCCACTCATGATGACGGCAGTTTTTTTCTCCCCACATCCATTTATCAATTCGAGAATGGGATACAAAAATGGGTTTTTGAATGAGCACTTGCAGCAGCTCTCCACATTTTCCTTTCTCGTTGTTCATACCATTGCACAGGAGACTAACCGTACCGCGTGCATTACCCCTACTTTTTTTTGTTACCATCTCGCATTTTTCTTTAAAAAGGGGAAGATTTTCTCCCCTTTCTGTATTTTCCGTCCCGCGTCCTTTGGACGATAAAAAATCAGGATAATGAAATGAATTACAATCCAACATCATCAGCAACTTTTCAAGTTTCCCCTTCCAAAATCAGATTTTATTTACTTTTTCCTGCAACTCCTTCTCAGATTCTTAGGGGAAGCGAGTGTTCTCTAAGAATGCTCTCCGTTGAAGGATTTCAAGATTGAAGTTGCACATAATCAAGGAAAATAAAATGGTGAAAATGAGATTGTGTACTATGTGTACATGTGTACGTTAGGGACAGGTCGATAATCGATATAATGGACGGTGGATGAAGTGTGATAATATGATTCATGATTTAGCATAGCTGACAGATTGACACTTGACAGGGTACCCCGAGCACATTAAATTTTGAGCTGAATTTAATACTCCTCATATATTTTCACAAGTCCCATAAGGTAATGTGAAGTGTTTTTGCTTTCAACACAGGTTATTTTGTCTGTTTAGCCTGGTCCGACCGGCAGGCAGGCCTAGCCAGACCACAGTGCAATGCTCTGGAGAAATTTGTTTTGGAAAAGTATCCGTGGAGATGCCATGCTCACAATGCATTGGGCAACCCGGATTGGTGTGTCGATGTCGATACTGCCTACCACTGCGCTGTTTACCACATCCATCCCCAGAGTTGCCACTTGGAACAGGTAGGAAAGAGACATGTAGGCAGATAATCTACTTAATCATATTGACACACTCAACGATGGATCAAGTTTGTTTAAAAACTTTGACGACCTCAGCAGCAGCGTATCGATAAAGGGGCATACACAAGCGACGGCACCACTCCTCGAATTTCACAATAGCCTCAAATTCACCAGACACTGAACAATAAACATGGGGTCCAAGTTTACAAAGTGCATTACAAGTCCATACTGTAGGTGTATATGTCCTGGAAGAAAAGAACCAAAAAGTAGCACACTTTCCAGTGATACTCAACAGGAGTTCGTCTCCGAAACCAAAGAATATTCATGGTGAGGGAAATATACCCTTTGTTACTTTCTTTAATTGCCAATTACATGAAACGGCGGATTTTTCAACAATTTTTGCATGAGCATGCAATATCTGAAAAGTCGAAGATCAAATAAAATGATTTGTAGGGACAAAAGACGCAAGCTGGATCCCTCGGAATACATCATTGAAAATGTGACATCGGGCCAACGTCTAAAACGTCCTGGCGAACTGAACGGGCAACAGTTTATCATTAGAAATTGCACCAACTCCAAAATATATTTGTTTGATCACATGAGCACAATGACGATTGATGACTGCAACGACTGCATAATTGTAGCGGGACCAGTTTCTAACAGGTACACTTTATTAGAGATTTCATTTCAGAGGAGCTATTTGAGAGAGGCTAGTAAAGGATATATTATGTCTGCTTTTGCAATATGGCTCATGGGTGAATAATTTAGCATTTTTGAAGTGCAAATTTGAAGCGCTGTACTACTACTATATGTTGTGTACTGTAGCATATTTCTACGAGATTCAAAGAACTGCACCCTGATGTGTGCATCATCCCAGTTACGACTGAGGGACTGTCAAAACATATATTTGTACGTGGGATGTGAATCCGACCCCATTATAGAGGCTTCAACTGATGTTATCATTGGTCCATATTATTTGAGCTACAAAGGAATCAAAGGTACTTATCCCTTTTGTGAAAGTATTTTTCAGTCAGTGTGTGAATTCTCAATTCCAGCACAACGCAAACATTGGAAAGTCCTAATGTTTTTTGTAACCCACTCATTTCAGATCATTTCTCATCAGCAAAGTTGTCAAATTTCAAAGCTTCTCGTTGGGCCCAAGTATACGATTTCACTCCGAATGACACAATACCAAATTGGAGACGATATGACAAGGATAAACAAGACCCACACAAATTCATTTGTCCTCCTATGCCTATTTCAGAATTTGAGGATTTGGAAATGAGTCTAGATGAGACGAACTCCTTTGTTCCTGTCACTCGATATACAGACGAAGAGGATTTGCGACTGAGACAAAGGAGACAAGAGATCATTTTTGATTTAAAGCATGACGACGACTTCGCATCCGTGATGGCATACTATAAAGAAAAGTTCAGAGCTGGGAATGATCCTTCAATTGGGAAGGCCTTCGGAAGCCGTCACTTTCTGGGGGACGTCGAGATCAGAGGAACTCAAGTGATTTTCATCTATTACGACGAAGAAGACGAGTGCTGAATGGATGCTGTAATGGTAGACACGTGTTAATTTTCGCACTTGTTAGTATGTTTGCTTAAAGTTTTAGATGTGGATCAGGAATACTTTTTTAGACAATCATTATATGTTTGCTTTTATTATTTTCATTCGCTTTCACATTACATGTTTTCTTTTTGTTCGTTATGTAGTCTTAAAGTAAAGTTTACATTATGAATAATAATAATATTATTACGTTACGGCTAACGAACGATATCATATAAATGAACGATAATGTACGAGTACATATAGAATATCAGTAACATACCTTACATTACACACTTCCTCCAACTTGTCTCTCTATCAATACGTCACCGAAATCAATCATTGTTTTTTAATCAGCAAATACATCAATGGGACTCGGAACCGAGTAGGGAAATAATTTAAAAAGTAGTCCCTATAATCATATCGCTGTTTCAGTTCCAAGTTCCAATGAAACCTTGCTCCACTGTACTGTTACCCTTGTACTATAAGGGAAGCTTACAATTTTACGCAAACAGCTAAAAATGCAGTGTTTACTCTGACAAAACCCCTGATGGGACTGCAGACAAACTCAAATACGTATAGTTAATCAATTCCACTTCTTGAGGTATGCATTCTATGGCGTATTCCGCTCCAAACAAAAGGATTCAAAATTCAAAGGAGATTAACAATTTCTGAGTGTATGTGTAGCTTGTACAGGTTTAGTTTTGGTGCTGACTGATTTCTAAACAGTGATTTTAGCCACACAACCCGGATAGTCGTCACTTCTCACAATACAATACAATGTAATGATCTATACAATATATAAATCAATTTTTGGAGCAAAATGCTGTATGAAATCATTTATTGTTACCAGCAATCGTTTGGCACGGATTAAACCTACATACATACATACATTATCGTCAAAAATACAATGATTATGTTCCGTATTGTTACAAAACAAGATTTTTTTTTGTATTTCATTCGATAGCTATTTTACTTCAAGGGAACTAACACCAGAAACTATAAACAAGTACAGAACATGAAACGTATATAAAAGGAGTACAAAAAACACATTGAATTGATAGTTGATCGGAAATCTGAGAATTTTAAGAAACCTCTTTCTTGGGATCGATATACACCGAAAAAAAAGTTTTGAGAAATAAAATATTGAGACATGACGTTTACTAATGTACACTCGACTAGAACACTATACAGGCTTCAGAAAAAAAGATTGCCATTAAAACTGATTGCAATATATTGTAATGAGAATAAGAGATAATGGTATTAGAAAGCGCCTGGAAAGTATTTTCTGGAAAAAACACGACATGAGCGTTTTACACTAAAATCTTACAACATAATAATAATAACTGCTTGTGACTCGAGGTTAAAATGCAAGAAATTCCATTAAAAACAATTATCAGCCTAACTAGTAATACACAAATTGTTAAATTATAATATAATAACTAAGACATACATATGCCTAACTTAATAATTAATGAACCAAAAAAGGTACAAACTTTTCACCTACTTTCTTCTACACACACGTTTTGTGCAATCATGAATAGGTCAAACTTTCACTTGTAATATATATGGCCAAAGCAAGTAAAAATCAATACTCTAACCAAAAACTTCATACATATTATTATTATAATAATTGTGTTCGTAAAACGAATTGCAAAAGACGACTTGTTGAGATCGCTAAAAAAAGTGGATTCAACGACTTGCGTACAACTTGATGAGTCGAGTGTACGTGTTTTATGAATCACGAAGGTTTGCTACAACACGCACTTTGAGAAAAAGTCAAACTGGAATTTGCGATTTTGCTGTGACTCGCTCGAGTATTGAATTAACAATTTGAAACGTTAATTTCAGAAGATATACATACCACCATAGCGCAATGCTAACTGGAGAGTACAACACATTCACGGAATGCTATTTCAACTGTTCAAAGCTAAACCCTACTTTAAACTTGTACCAGAACTATTTACAACAAAAACAAGCATAAACAAAAAATATCAGTCAAGAAAAATAGTTACACAGGAACTTCGCTACTATTTCTAAGACATCAAACACGATGCTGCTGATGTCTTGTATCTGACTTATGGTAGGCCCCAGCGTACGGGTTCGCACTAGTGGATGGTCTCCCGTTTCCTGCAAAATGAACATTCATAGATTAGTTGATGGTAAATCAATGAATTGTGACATCAAACACGATGCTGCTGATGTCTTGTATCTGACTTATGGTAGGCCCCAGCGTACGGGTTCGCACTAGTGGATGGTCTCCCGTTTCCTGCAAAATGAACATTCACAGATTAGTTGATGAAGTTGTAGCTTTCTTAAAAGTACTACTAGCTGTAGGCGTAGGATTCATTTGGCACTAACCTTTATTTCTATTGGGGCCTCTGCCCTCACCAAAACCATGAGGAGGGACTTGCGGACGAGGAGCGCTTGGTCCAGGAACTATCGCACTATATGGAGGTGGGGCACCCACGTGATTAGTAGTAACTACAGGGGTGTTTGAATTTGCGGCACGATAGTTTTGATTGCGCTGCATTACCAAAGAAAATTCGAAATGTGTACTCATAAGATTACCATTTACACATTGCTAATGATATACCATATTCATTTTAATAAGGTACTTTGGGAAACTCACATGTCTTCTAAGAGTATTTATAGGTCTACGCAAAGTATCGCCAATTCTTCTGGCAGGCGCCTTTTTCGGATTAGAGGAAGGCGTGTGAACGGCACAGCACTTGATGAAGAGTCCCATCAAAATTATAAATACTACGCCAATCAACAAAACTGCCCACCAGTAATTCTGAAAAGGAGTTAATAAATTGGTGTCAAAGTGATTGCCAAACAAGAAAGTCATGCGGGAGTCTTTATGGTTCTTACCGTCACCCATTGAGCGATATTCAACAGCGTCTGCTTGTTGAAAAGTAAGTTCTTCAAGCGAGCTAAAGGACCTTCCGCATCGACAGCTCGGCATTTGAGAAAGACATCGCAATATCCCTACAGTAAACAATGACAAGTTTTTCAGTCGTTTCTTGAAGGTAGTAAGCATTCTCCGGTATTGTGAAGTGTACCGTTTGGCATATACATACCTGGAAGTTGTCGCATGGTGCACCTGGTCGGAGACTGAGGCCTCCAGGGAGACCATCTAACTTCAGTTTCGAGCTAAAGGACCTTCCGCATCGACAGCTCGGCATTTGAGAAAGACATCGCAGTATCCCTACAGTAAACAATGACAAGTTTTTCAGTCGTTTCTTGAAGGTAGTAAGCATTCTCCGATATTGTGAAGTGTACCGTTTGGCATATACATACCTGGAAGTTGTCGCATGGTGCACCTGGTCGGAGACTGAGGCCTCCAGGGAGACCATCTAACTTCAGTTCGGATGTTGACCGACACCTGCCATTCTTGTCCAGACAGGCCAGTTCACACAACTTCCTCTTGTCTACATTCTTGTCTGAGCTGGACAAGAAGCATTCCTGCAGTCCATATTTAAGACATATGGAGCCACGACATTCACCATTTTGGCAAACCTATAATTCAAACAAACCCATAGAATACAAAATAGCATGGCTAAAAATGGCTTTTTTATCCAATAGTATTACGAGGTATGTTCATGTAGACGCATTTTTAAAGTACCTGTGTTCCATCGTTGCATGGAGTAAGCTCAGTTCTAGGTTTTGGAGTGGGACACTGGGCACTTGTTCCGTTACAGAAAGATGTGAAACTACATTCTGTCTCTTGTTTACACAGAGTGCCTGTGCCTTTGCTAATATAGTGACAGGAATTGTTGCAGCATGGCCCTTCACTTGGACTACACCTTGACTGCGGCTTTCGTCGGCATCCTGCTGCATCTGGATTATACTTACGATCCTCTGTACTGACTTGTCGAGGATAACAGCAGCTTTCTTCACACTCCTCGTATGTAAATCCACAATCGCACTCTTCACCTTCTTCAACTATTTTGTTCCCACAGAATGTACCGTTTGTAGCTAGACAAGACAAAATTATGTTATTGAATGCCTTCATTTTCACGCATTAAAACAGGGGAATGAGCATACGTTTATTAAGTATACTTACCAATAAAACAATTGGATTTCTTATTGTCGTGAATAATGGCATCTAAAACTGATGATATATTTCTAATGGAACACTCGGAAAACTTAGAGTTATTTGGGCGATCTCCACTTGTGGCAGAGGCGAACATGATGAAATTACCATCGGACCCACCAGGACGACATTTATTTGGGTAATCGTGCTGTACACAAGCAAAGTCAAAATGTAATTTCGCCAAAATCATGCTGTACACATTAAAAATTACAACCACCTGTAGGATGTATTGTCGACATGGACGAGTAACTAACTTACCGGTGAGCCAAAGTTGTGCCCTATTTCGTGAGCAAGAGTGAGCTGGGACACTTTGGGTGGAACGCGACTATTATAGTTAACGAACGTAATAATGCCTGTGTTCAGACTTCTTTGCTTTGACTGGTAGTTCCCATTTACGGTCTCCGTGTATGTTTTAAATTTTTCGCAAACCCCTCCAGAAGCGCCTGCAAATAATGTAAAGCAGATTCAAAGTCAGTACAGAAACATAGCATGTTGAGCACGATATACATATAAAATATTTCATACCTGAAGCAGACGCTACCCAGGCAAGACCTAAAGTCCCACCTGAAAAGTCTCTGTAGGTGAACACGTACGCTAAGCAAAACACTTCATGATCTTGCAAAGAGTGGATATTGAGAAAGTTGCTGACATCAATGTTTGGAGCACAAAATGGATTTGTATCATTCCCTCTGTAACCCGGTTTGCAAGTTCTGTCGGTGTCAATCTGTCATAATACCGTAAATAACATAACATGTAAAGTCATCCAGTACGTTTTCTTGCATTTCAGACATACTTAAGTATGCAGCATTGTTGAATTTGCAATTCTCACCTTGATTCGTTGTACTTCAAATCTGATGTTCTTATACGTATCTTTCCCATCGAACAATGTATTTGAATAAATGTGGTTAACGGCTTTAACGTGCTGAGCAATGAGCGACAAAATTTCTTCTCTGATTTTATTTTCGTCGTGAGTTTTCTCCTGCAAATAAAAGTGTATTCATTTCAAACAACGGCAATCGCAACGTTTATTTTTGTCAATGGGCAGTCAGTTAATTACCTGTTCAGATATATGTCTCCAAAGGAGTGGATCAGTCTGTATGGACAGGGTGCAGGTCGTCTTTGAGTTTAAATACGACGACCTAGCGGCCCTTCGAACACGACTAGGATCCCCGAAGAAAGTGGCTCCACCCTGGGAAGCATTTCTGATTAGATTTGCCTCCCTGGTGTACTTGGCAAAAGCCCGATCAAACTGATCCATGGCAAGAACATTTGAATAATCTGATGTCAGCTTTTCTGCAGCGGGAATATGGAGGAGGGGTTTCGCCTTGGGATGGATTGTGTCATCTTCTTCCACAGCAGAATTCTGAATCTGCTCCATCCACTCTTTAACTTCTTCCGTAATGCCACAACCTTTTGCATGGCCTTCAGGATACAAATAACAAGAAAAACGTTTGAAGCAACTGCGTGACATGAGCAGACTGAAATGGACTGTTAAACAATGCGGTCAGCGGTTTACCTGTTCTATTGTGGTGGTAAGGGTCATGGACATCGCGCTCCGAATATATCACAGAATGAAGGCTGGCATTTGTACTTGACAATGGGTATTTGTGTGATCTTTCTACGTAAAATGTCTCCTTCGGAGTGATGATTTTCCCATCAAAGACACCATTTCTCAGAGACCCAAACACGGCACTTTCTGGTTCCCCTACAAAAGCAAGTAAATTCAATTTTTTATTTAGTGAACGTGCATTTGAAACATCTTCACAATTTAGGCAAGTACAACTGTGCAACCACCTACCTTCAAGATAGCCAGCGTAAATGTGTGATGTGTCGAGTTCGACGCTTTTATCCACAGCGTCCCCATCAATTAGCAAATTTGGGCTAAACACTCCAGTATCCCGTTTCAGTCGCAGTTTAAAATGTCTCTTGTGTGCTTTAAAATTGAGGTGAAGTTCAGGTTCCGAAGAACCAAAAGTGAAGGGGTCGTTCTCGTTTGCCCATCGCTTTACTCGGCTGTGACTCTCGTGGACGTCGTCTGGGTCATAGTGTAATGACTCGTATTTGTGAACGTATTCGCTGAGTCTCGTTGCTGCAATTACAAAAAAACAATATCGATTGTTAATGAGTTATACATATACAATATTTGATGCATACAATATTTTCATATGGGCATTCTTTGACGTTATCATTCCTTGGCATTTCCTATCCCCTATCCCCATGCATGAATAAGCTCTACACAGAGATCATCGGTCGCAGAATCAGAGAAACATACATTATGAATTTGCAATGAAAAACAACCTTCATTGAAATTTAGCAGAAGCCAATTCAAACTGCCATAACTCATACAGTTTTCAAACAAATTTTTATCCTATTAGCCTGTCACAATTTATTTTCCGGACATTGAGAGACTCACTCGTTCTCATCCGTCGTAGTCGTGCACGGCATATTAGTAACTTAGGATTCGCAAATGTTCCACCTGAGTAAAGGATTTAATACCATTTGCCTAAAAAAAATGAATAGCCCAAAGCAAATGCATGCCTCTCTACGTCACATAATGATATTCAACATGCTTCCATCAAAATCCACAGCAAAAAATTGCAACTCATGGTACGGACGGGCCGAGACTTGCAAACAGGCAAAAAATCTCGCATGACACAACAACACAGCAGCATTTTATCGAACCATGAACTTACTGAAGAAAGGACGTATTAAAACAACAATCAGTTTTCCGCAGGTAACATACAGTAGGTGGTAGAGTGGAAGCACCAAAAAGCCATGTGTTGTGGAATAATATGCAGAGGAAAAAACAATAGTAGAACCAAGGGATTTACTGCTTTTGGCCGTACTTTGTTTATAGTTGTAAGAATGTATATATGTATGAGTGAAACCCTTCAAAACACAAAAAATCTCTATTTTTATAATATATTTCACATGCAGCTCCCAATTCAGTAAAGCCATTTTACTTCCTCTATTTTATTTCTAATTTTAAATAGAAAATCTGAAAAGGGCTGCATAAAAAATTCAAGCGTTTCAAATGATCCTTATATATACCCTCCCGTTTTTATATAAAAAATACTCTGTATTATTATCCCTTTGCTATTTTTTGCTCATCTCATCCATCTGCCAAGCTCATCCACCTGTCTAGCCAAAGCTCCCAGTAACTCCTGAATTTTGTGTGACGTGAGCTTTACATGACTTGAGATAGGACTCAAGATAAATTCTTTCCATCTATTCCATTTCATTCATGTTCACATCTCTTTTGTTCTTACTTTTTCCTCAGTGAGGGGAAGACGTTCTGTTAAAAAGAAGGGTTCTTTTTTGCTCAAAAGTGAGATCGAATCTCGCATTTGCGAATATACATACAGTTTTTTTCTTTGTCTCTAATACTCCCTTTCAGAATTACGTCACGGTTTGTAACTCTAAGCAATTTACACCCAGACAAAAAAGAAGCACAGAGTGAGTGAGATTTTTAACTGAGCAAAGTCATTAGAGATGCAAGTATCTCAATTTTATCATTCCTTTGCGCTTTGAACAGAAGGTTACATACCTAAGTTTTCATGAATTTGTGTCCTTCTTTTATGATGTACTTCCGTTGACTTCCTCAGGAAAGTGAAGCAAAAAGTACCTTGTTTGTTAAGCGGGAGAGAATGCATGTAGCTAAACATGTGTTGTGTTTTAATGGACTCTTTTATTCCAAAAGTAAGAGGTCATTTTACTCATCTCAATTTGAGATAAAGAGGCATTATATTCGTTTAAAAGATTCCTTTTGAAGTCACAGTCGCCATTAATTTTAATTAGTCGTCTATACGCCATTTGGCATCAGAAAGGAAACAGTGGTGCCCAATCAACATGTAAAAAGTCTTGCAAATGCTGAAAACTTTCTCAAACAAAACTTTCCCATTTGGATTAAACAACAACAAGCGCCAATGGGAATGCAATTGGTTGTAAAAATAAAAATAGTAATCAAATCGTAAACAGCAATATGTGGTAATGCATAAATTACTTCACAACCTATTTAGGGATCACTTTTGACGTGCAGTTTTACATCTGTACTTCACACGAGTTGAATTGGGAAGCATGAAAGAGGAGTACTGCACTTCTGGGAAGAAGAATCTCGTTTAATATTTTGCAGGCACGTTCACACATGTATTGCACAGGCTTACTTGGTGTCTAACAATAAGAATAAGAATAAGAATGATTCGTTCGATTGCAGTTTTGCTCTGCTCGGCAACTGTCCAACTAGTCAATATGTTGAACACAATGACGCCTAGGGAGGGTGTTTGTCTAGGTGTGCACGAAACCGATGAGCCTATACAGTCCACATTGAACGGATTGTCAATGAAAAGGGATAGAAGATACAAATATAAAGGGCTAATTAACCCAGAACTTGAGTCGGCCAAATGGACACAAAAAGAAAGAGTTCCTCTAGTGGACATGTAATTGACAGTAAAGTGCAGTAAACGATGCGTTGTTGTGATCACAATGTTTCAGCACTCTTTCATTGTCTAAAAATTGGTAGGTAAGAAAAGGAAGATGGTTGGATGGGACTCGCAATCAGTTACAATCTGTTTAGGGATTCGTATCCATCAGACAGCAATGTTGCAGCACGCAGGCTAAATACTTAGATATAAACATCAGTCAGTGAGCCACCGATAGTAGAGGTTTTTCATGAGAGTGCTTATGGTAAAATGAGCTGAGGCATCGTTAGCGGAAAGATACGTCGAAAAGGTCGAGCATTCCATAATCCTATGCGAGGCTCAAGGAAGTAGGTATACAAATATATGACGACAAATGCCAATACGTGGCTGGTTGGCGTAATACTTGGTAAAAGTTAGTCACCCATTTGGGATTTGAATTTGCACATTTTGTATCCCCTACAGTGCAGACAAAGGGGAAAAGTTCCGTTATTGGCAAAAATGAACCAGACAAGCAGCGTGTACTCGTTATAAGTGTTTTTATAACTGCAATGTAGCAAACAAAGTAGTTTTAATTTGTGTTGTGAGTATATACCAGCTGCAAAAACTCATCCATGGCATGACGAACATGTCAACCAGAACGCAAGGCTGAAGTTGTGTTTCGTTTGGATCTATTGATGAATACGATGATGATGATGATGATTTAACACGAATATGCAAACACATCAGCATGACAGTAATTTAAGGGGTAGAGAATAACACTACATTTGATGATCATGTTACATCATTACAAACTGTGACTTTCATACTGCGCACTACCACCGCAACCTACCCGATTCAATAGGTTATTGACATTTTTATCTTCTTTAGGAAGAGATGAAAAAGGCGGAGTGGAGTTATTGAGAGAGAGGTAGAAAGACTGAATGAAAACGTCAACGAAGGAGAGAATGAGTCATAACGGGTGTGATGGTATGTATATGGAAAATGTGTCATTTTTACAAAGACATTTTATAATCTTTTACGATAAACACGTACACGATGCAAACATGGTATTTAGACCGAAGGGAGTTACGCTGTTTCTCCTTAATTCAGAAATACATTCAAAATATAATAAAAAACATAAGTGAGTTTGCAGTAATTTTTCGAAAAATCTAAAGATTTAACAATGAACCGTCACATATGTCAGCATAATGCAAATTTTTCTAGATTCATAGCACACCAAATATCGTTGTTGAAATTTTATGAAATGTCACTCTGATAAAAAGTTTACTTCCACCCAATTCACTTTGTATGATTATTTGAAAGGCATGATGCTTTGTTGGTGAAAGTTTAAATGGCATTTCAGAGTAGCTGTGAATTTCGTCTAGATTGTAATTTAAATGCAGCACC
>JAANSN010004346.1:0-15362 GCA_036850665.1 Dicranocentrus wangi | reverse complement strand
GGTTTTTGATCACCCATTTTTTGTAAAATTTTGGTATTGAAGGAAGTACCCGGCCAAAAGCAAAAATATTTTGGTAGTAGGTAACCCTTAAGAGTACAAACTCATTTGCCAGAAATGGGCGAAATCCGTCGTACTAGTTCGGAGTAAATGAATATTTAACGATTATTATCTGGTTTTTGATAGCACTGTAGCTGCAAATAGTCCAGCTTTTGGTTTAATAAATTAGCAGTAATCATTGTATTCTATATTATTTAGAAACTACCGATACTAACTATAGTCACGTCACGAAAGAAAATGAAGTTGGAATGACTAACGTACGTCGTGACCCTCATTATATGCATATATGAGTTTTCTAGAATGAATACCATGCGTGAATGTCTTCTTTGATTGATGACCTATATGATAGCAAGCCGTCTTCCAGGGTATTAAAATCAATATGAATTAGTTGATCCCTTGTTTACGCAGATAAACTCTTAAACTTCCAGCAGCAATCTCTAAATACATTATACATACTACTATAATGTGCATTACAAATTACACCAATATACAAGGAAACAGTCTCGGTATACACATGCAAATATGCAATACCCTGAATATCCCAACTGCCCAACTCAAGTATAGCACGCAGACGTCATTACATGAAACTTTAACGAAACAACATTAGTGTATTTTTCCTTTTTCATCGTGTCCAATAAGTCGCATCGAGATGTAAAAGAAAGTACCATCATCGTGTACTCAATCGATCGGACAAAAGGGTAAAAGGTACTTAAGTACATGAAAACTCATGAAAGCTTTCTCATGAAGAAATAGTGGTACAGTTTGGAATCTCGTCTGGACTAGAGAGTGAAGTTCACTTGTACAAAAGAAATGATCAGATCTACGACTAAAAAAACCATTCCACCTTTCGTCGTGAGTCATGTCCATATTAGAGTTGTAATGTCCTATAGGTATTGTCGGCAGCCGGTTTCCTCCAGCACATACTGGCATCCTAACTAATGGGTAGTAGTAGAGGTATGTGGAGCCGCTGCTGTAATAAGCTATCTTATATTATATCTATCTTCCAAAATAACGAAAACAAGGCCACAAGCATAGGATCTCGCTCGATTGTTGGTTTCGGCCTGGGATATGGGTAGTTGTACACGCACACAAAAGGACATGTAATAGTAATATGGATATGGATACATACATGAAGGTACACATAAATACATAATATTATGTAAAATCATGCGTTGTAGCTTGTAGTTTCACGGATACAAGTGCATTACACCAACGATCTTCAAATGGTGAGTGAATGGAAAGGATAGACGTCATGGATAGAGAGCATCAACGGCGATGCTAACCGAAGAAGTAACGAGTACATTTAAGAGTAGTACCAAAAGCAGCCTGAAGCTACTAAAAAGTGAAGCTAGAAGAGGTGAGAAGCTCTGGGAAAACTTCACTACAGACAGTGAACCCCGCCCCAGCAAATACTCCAGCTCCAGCAGCCTAGCCAGAAAGAAGAGAGAACCAGGTAGCATAGCGTGTGTGCTTGGCTTATTCCTTCTCTGGAGATTTAGAAGATTGCCCTAGTAAGCTCCTTTTGCTACTACCTCTTTTACCATCACAAAACTTCTTTCCTCCAGCCATCAAAGACGAGAGAGAGAGAGTTACAGTTGCAGAGTGTATGTGCCGTTATGTACTAGTGCCACTGCCACCACTGGTGATTACATACACAACAACACATATATCCAGAAAATTGGGAAATCGCATGACTGTGGGAGAAGGTTATTTCTCGTCTTTTTGGTGAATTCCACCGAAATATCGACTTATTGAACCTTTTCCTCTCTCACTCTCGTCTTCGCTACCGTCATTTTACTTTTTGGTTCAACCGGAGTGTTGTTGTATGAACGGTGTATATTGATTGAGGGCAGATCTGGATGTGTTAGGATAATTGGGGAAAACGGGTTCCGATAATTTAATAATAACTAGTAGTCTTATTTTCATTCAAATTGTGATCTCCTTCTGCTCAAGGTGAGTTATGTTATATTTCTTACTTTTTGGTTTGAAATTTCATGCTTTCTTTGATTCGAATCCAGTATAGATGTATATATACATATACCATGCCTATGGGTAATACTTCACGTTTACCTAATACAATAATTGTATTATCTCTAGCTGACCCAGAATAATCTTTTCTTACAAGAAGAAAAGAAAGAAGTAAATATTAAATAATAACAAGATTAAGAAGAAACTATCGGGTTTTATATAAAACGTAGGAGCTATTTTCCGCAAATGTCCCACTCTTTCTCAAAATAACTTCGTAGTCTTTTTATTTCTAGCTGAAAATCTTTAAGACATCCATACTTTACGTTCCAGTTAAGTGCCAACATCCTGTACAATATATTCATAAGACATTGTATCGCGTTTGTATGTAGTTTCACGCATTATCGTCATCTTCATGTGAACACGAAACTAGGCATATTATGCTATCGCATTTTCCTTTATCTATCCAACCGAGTCACATCATCAGAAATGAAGCTAATTACCACATAACCCATATACATATAGTTAAATTTGCTTAGTGTTAGAGAGAAGTAATAAGAAATTACAAAGTCTCAAACGTAATTTTCTATTCATATATCTTGTGTAGAATTAAAAGCGTCGCCGCGTACATAGATCCACTTGCTTCATGGTAGAAAGTATATTTACACAATTGCATAATGCATACTTTTATACATGTACATTCTGCAAACTCAAATCGCATAAAATAAATTTCAGTGACAATGAAACAGCTACAACGGGGTTTACAAAATTTTCGTGTGGAAAGTTATTTCCGATTTTCATCATTTAATTGAATTGTTGTTTTGCAGATAAGACAAAATGCCTAAAGGAAAGGGAGATGAAGGTGGCTTCATGAAATTCTTGTGGAATAGTGACACAGGAGAATTTCTCGGTCGAACAGGAACATCATGGGGTATAAATGGAAATGATTTTAGACTTATGTTTTTTAAACGGTTCCCATCAGTTTCAGGATGACTAACTTTTAATATTCCAGGGAAAATCATAATCTTCTACATTTTCTTCTTTGCCGGATTGGCCGCCTTCTTCTTACTTATGCTGTATATCTTTTTCCTGACGCTGGATCAGGAAAAGCCGAAATGGCAAATGAGTAACGGCTTAATTGGTGTAAACCCTGGGGTCGGGTTCCGACCTCAACCTGATCAAGACAAAAATGTAGACTCGACCCTAATTTGGTATGACAGGAATCGTCCAGAAGACCATAAATTTTGGAGCAACCAACTTGTTCAATGGTTCAATTGTAAGTAGTATCGACCGAGTATTTAACACACGTTGCAACTTTATACAAGTAAAATGGTTTATTGGTTAACTGGTTATCATGTTAAAAATGTTTTAATTTTGTAGTGATTCCTGTTGAAGGATCTGACGTGACAAAGTGCAGCTTTGGTAATGGGGGCACGGATACATTCAGAGACAAGAAAAACAGGAAAGATCAGACGTCATCCTGCTATGTTGATAACAAACAGTTTGAAAAATGCAACCCAGAAAATGAATTTGGTTACAGGTTGGGTGAGCCATGCATCCTCGTCAAGTTGAATCGGGTACTTATTGCAATATTGATTACGTAAAGCATAAATTAAGAGCTGGTCAATCAGTCAATCACTTTTGAATAAATGTACATAATTTATTGCACTATTCAGATATACGGATGGGAACCTGAAGGTTACGGTCTTAATGGAAAGCAATACAATCAAGCGCAATTTGAAGACAATTTTAACAACGACATGAAAGAGCTTGAAAAGGAAATAGAAAATAATCCACAGCAAGGATTGAAAAAGATGCCGGAATTTATCAAAGAATACATCAAGAGGGAGTTGAACAACAATGAACGTTCCATTCAATGGAAGGTGGGTTGTAACATTTAATCATCAACATGTAAAAAAATTGCAGCGAATATGGTCACTTTTGACAACACTGTTGTAACAACTTAATATTAATATGAACTTCCAGACGGACTTCTTGAACAGTGTGTTCATTTCTTGTGAGGGTGAAAATCCAGCAGACAAAGAAAATATTGGACCAATCTCGTATTATCCCCATCCATACATTCCTAGCTATTACTTCCCCTTCACCAAGCAAAGAGGTTACCAGTCGCCATTTGTCATGGTTCAACTAATGAAGCCAATGCGTATGTTTACTATCTTTGATACAATCAAGTTAAGCCTAACTTTATGGAAAATATGATAACATATTACATATTTTTTACCTTCAGCTGGAGTCCTCATCAATGTAGAATGCCGAGCATGGGCAAAGAACATTGATCACAACCGTCCAGACCGGCTTGGCATGGTACATTTTGAGATCATGATTGATTAATCAGTGATCTTTAAACCACGATTAAAGGTGTTCGCAAAAATAGTCAACAAATTGCGCTAACGAACAAAAAACGATACTTACTAACATCACGTAAAAATATTTAACAACAACAACTACGCCCAAACAAAATGGGGCAGATTGACGAACCTGAAGAATTATATATTTTAATCTAAGAATTTGGGGCAGTCGAATAAAAACAGAATTATATAATTATCTAAAATCACATCAGCAAAAAATATCTGATGATTGCTTTTTATAACGATATATATGGTTTTGACACGTCGTTTCATTCCCCCCTTCTCTGTCATGTCAGTTTTTGTATTTGTGTATTTGTTGCTTTTTCGACCGCACTTAGGGATTACAAAGAAAAGGATTTTAATGAGATGTGATACACAACCTTGAACGATATATCATTTGCACGACAAAGCAAAGGTGATAAAGTGCAAACAAATGTAAGCAATCATCAAAATACCGAAGCAGAGTTAATAACGACATTCATAAATCCAAAAAAATATTCTAAAATATGTACCTATAATTCTTCAAATCCATCCCTTTTAGCTTCGACCTTATAGATATCTACTACAACACAATTTTTATTACGCCTGTATGTATATCTATTTAATTATGCCAACATTATTTTATTTTACTTCCTTGAGACGCAACTAAACTTTTAACGAAACGCTGTGGTATTTTTAACATAAGTTTGGTAGGTAGACTAATTTAAACATTCCTTTTATGTTTCCGGATAACGAGTTTGTGTCTGATAACTAACTTGTCATTTTTTGTGAACCGTAATGATCTACAGCTTTATACTTCTGTAACAAAAATATATTCATATGTACATATTCATTCCACAAGTAGGTATTAGTTTAATTAAATGTTTGTTTGGTTGTGACATGTTGATTTAATTATGGGAGGTTAGTTAGAAGTTCGAACAAAGTTTGCAGCTTTGCGAATACTACTTGCGAATATGTGTATTTAACGGTGAATATTATTTAATCAATATTCTTATCAACTAAAAATCTATCAATTTTTTGGGGTAATGGAGAACGAAGCTCTAATAATGGATAGGTAAGTAAAAATGTAAAAAAAAAACATTTTGATTCTCATTCCGAAGATAAATAATACTATGAGTCATAATAATAATTATTATTAAATATATGCCATACACGTCTTCTGACTTTCTGTAAACTATATAGTATTAAATCAAAAACATGTGGATTATTAGTAGAGAAACAGTCATACATAGTGATTGTGATTATTAGATTCGAATTGGAAAAAATACCTCTCAATACCGATTATCCTTCTTGTGGCAGTAAATGGGTTTTCATTATAGTATGATGGTCGTAGTGTGCAGTTATGTTTATGTGTATGAAAAAGAACGTGTATATGCAGTGCAGTGCTATGTAGAATGTACTTGTACAGTATTTTAGAAGTGATAAAAATACAAACTATAGAAAACTAGACTAGAAAAAAAGAGTATTACAGTGTAGTTTATATTGTCATACAAAGTAAATACCAGAACGAGAAACCAGAATATTCAGAATAAAGTTTGTAGCTATATAACATCTCGTTATTATTTTGGGATGTGTAGCATTTTATTTCATTACAATAGCTGAATTATAGCGACTTGCATTCTATATGATTTCTACGCATCCACTAACTATACACATAACCGCAACGACGAGAACCTTATTTCCGATCCGAAGGATTCCATGAAAATACATTTTAATTGTAGGAGAGGAGGAGAGAAAACTTGCTTTCCCCATGAGTTTCCAGCTCTTGTTGTTACAAGCGGATGTCACTTTACCCCAAAATTGTCGGGTCGGGTACTGTTTGGCTTATTGTTAGTTCGCCAGTTAAAGTTTTGGTTCGTTATTGAATTGTAAACTACATCTAGCCACACACGCGGCGCGTTGCGTGATGCGTTTTTAGAACAACTCAGTATCAATGTAGATTAGACGACTGGTGCATGGTGTTAGTTTTGACATGGTTTTGACTTTTGACTATGTTGAGTTGAAATATTATTCATGGTGAAGATAGTGAAGAATACTCGTATATATGTAATAGTAATCAAATCATGCAAAATATGAAATTATGCATTTTATGACGATGACATTGGAGTTTTGCAATTTGCATACGTAATAATACGTACTTTATTGCGGGTTGGACCAAGAGGGACTGGAAAAAGTATGGATAGAGAGGAGAGACGCATGCCGGCCAGCACAACATTGCACATCGAATCAATTATGGCATAATATGAATGAATCATGTCATCATCATGTCTTTATAGTCTCGTCATTTCACTTCCTTCTGATTGATTTAGGAATAGAAGCTCCCAGTTCTCGTTTGCCTTTGGATTTGTTGAGCTTTTATATGATATTAGATCATACTGATCTTATAGTTGGTTTTTGCACCTTTCTTGAGCAATTGTTGATTCAGTGGCATTCCGTTAAAATAAATGTTTATCCCACCGTTGACTTAAGTTTTTGTGTACATTAACTGCTAGGTTATACATACTAGCAACTAAACTCCTCCTGTGTCCTTCATTCATATTTTTGCGACATCATCAGTGAATTATATACATAGTAGCTTTGCAGTTTGCAATCCACATTCAACATTGTGACGTAGTATTAATTTTTAAAACTGATTATTAGTTATTTCGCGTCGCGTAAGTACACATAGTTAATTAAACTAGTAGTGTCGTCACTCGTCAGTCGTCGTCGTCGCCGTACAACTGAAGAGATCATGATGATGAGGGATCCAAATCCTACTGACAATGAAGAAACTCCAGCTGCCGAAGCTGATGCATACACTCCTCTGTTCAAGCGTTATCCAATTTTTTCGGAAGAGGAGTTACGCGATGGGGTTAGAAATGCTGTCAAGACGGGGATAAGTCGACAAGCCTTGCAACTGAAAGCGGAAATTATTTCCGAGATGCAGTTGACACAGGAGGAGGCAAAGATGACGCATCATTTGGAGGAACTGAAGGCCTGCAAGAAACAGCTAACGCACCTTTGTGAGAGTATCGAGATGGCGAAGGTTGGTTTCTGATTTTTGTTCACACACACAGGGCTAATATTAATACATATGAAAGTTGGCGTCTGTAATTTATCCTGTATCCAATTTAGGAGCTGTAATTTTCTATTATTTGTTTCAGAGCTGTAATCGTGCGGAGTTGTTTACCACGTATGAACGGAGAAAGGCAAATATACAAAAAAGCGTCAACGATATAATGGTATGTAATGATTGATTAATGCTGTCCGTGTTGTATTTCTGGGTTGGTTATATTTGACATTGACATGACGTGTTTTAATTGTTTCAAAAATTATTTTGTAGGAAAAAATCAACGAGAGTGAGCACCGCATCTCAGAGTTGAAGGATCGGTGGGAACATCATCGAATTAATTTTAAGGAAAACGTTTTAAAGATTATCCAGAGGCACATTGAGTAAGTCTAAAGTTAAAGCACATGAGTGTCAGAGTCGTAATATTAAAAAAAAACCTATTCGCATAATAAAAAAATTATAAGTCTTGTGGGTAACATATGCCTCGTCTCTGTTGCCTGATGTGTATAGCATATAGCATTTTTACCTGTCATTGCATCTTAAAATTAGTTGTATGTTGTATTATTTCTCTTTTTAGGGATAGAAGGACAAAAGTTGTGGATCCAATGAATTGGACAATGTTTATGCCAGAAATAACCATTTCTAGATCTACGAGTGATGGTATGTCGAGCACACGTAGTAACAATCTTACATAAATAATTCCTTTCCTTCCTTCCTAATACCCACCCTGTTTGATTTTTTTAACTTTAAACAGGACAGCAAGAAACATCTGTACACGTGGTTAAATATTTCGAATGAAGCTAGCGTAAGTATATATGAAGAGTGAGTTTTTACTGGCTGACCTAATGGTAAGTGAGTGAGATTGGAAAGATATTTGTTATATATAATCAATGGAAGAAACGGCAGTAGTTAGCAATAATTTTAGTTTTAATAATGAATTGTACTTGTTGTACTAGTCGTGTACGGTGTAAGTGTACACTTGTCAAGCAATAGCAAACATGTAATCATTAATTAGTTTAGTATGTCTGGTAATGGTTTTGTGTAATAAATACGAAATAAAAGTACGAATCGCAAATTGTTACTTACGACGAAACTACGCCAATTTAGCCCGAACTAGACCTCGTTGCCAATTTAATGTCCCAGCTAGTCCCAACCGTTGTTGCTATTGTAATGGCTAACAGTACCAAATCACGAATTTAGGTGGTACCTACTCAGCGGCAAAGGAACTAGTAGCTTGATATATATTTTAGTATATTTTTACTAACTAATCTCCCAAAATTAGCTTGAGTACAGACGACTTGCCTCTGTCCAAACTTTTTGACTATTGAGTTTTGATTTGACCTATTCATTCATTCACAGCCATGATGTTTCGAAGTAAGTAACTGTTCATATACCCTGCCAAATTACCAATCAAGAACATATTACTTTGGTAGATACTCATACTGGTAGGTAGATTCAACTTCATTCCTGGTAATTTTGCTTCTGTAATAGCTTCCTAGCGGCGAAACAGAGATGGGCAATGAAAAATTAGAAGAATTATCGCCATCGGGTCGACGCAAAGAAAAAATTAAGCATGATGACGTTAGAAAGAGCCGAGGAGACATAATGTTGATTGCGACCCCACCCAACAAAACATTTACGAGCCCAAACAAAAATCAACCACGTAAACTCCAATACTCCAATATAAAAAAGTCAAGCCTATCCGTTGAATTTTATATGCGTAATTTGTTGAAATTCATCGGTTTGGCATAGGTGGCCCTCATCTTACGGCTAAGCGCACTACGAAAAAACCCATTGAAACAGACAAAACTGACATTCCGGGGGCGTGCAATGTGTCGCCTTCTAACTCGTATGCCAGCTTATAAGCTATAGCTTGCGTTGTCATTTAATTATTCAATAATAAAATGTAAAATACGCTTCATGTTTCGTGCCATAATTAAAGGCTAAACTCTTTCCAGGCCCAATCACTGTAAAACCCAGGAGCAATTAAAGACTGTGTTAGTGGAATGTCTTCAAAACTTAAGTCAAACGAGAAAGAGAACGACTGAAGGCAAAGACATTTCGAATGCACTCACAAGTGGTAATTCTGCTACTAAAAGTCAAGAGCAAAGAAGTTCTAGGCAGGAAGGAACCACGCCTCATTCTTTTTTATCTGAAACATTGGCGAGGACATCCTTACTCCAATCATACTTGGGATCAAATTCAAATCCCAGTCGGGAAGAGTATGTATCCAAAAGCAGAAATGTGTCCAATAGCTTAATCAGCTCAGACAGCATTCACCATTCCGTATTTCTCGAATCGGGTCGTGAACGAAGACAGTGTATACTCCAGTATCTCTCAACCGTTGTCCTCGATGGACAAGTAGTTGTTTATGTAAATTCTATTCCAGGAGTAGAATCGCTATTGAGTTTTTTACGGAAACATGGATTTCAAGTTAATATGGTGGTACGTTTCAAGCGTTTTTTGTTGTTCGAAATTATGTTCAGAATAAAGAATATAACTGGATTACATAACTTATTTGTAGCACCCTAAAATGCTGATGGCCGAAGCCAATTGGATTCTCAGCGAGTTTTCCTTAAAAAAGTTTGCAGTACTTCTTTGTGCTGAGGATCATTATCATTCGTGTCCGGCTCATTTCCGATGGGTGAAAACAATTATTAATTATGAGCTTCCAATTAGTAATCCAGTAGAAAACTGGACAATTCGGAACGGGATTGTGGAATTTTCGGACAATTTACCCGTACACATATATACATTCATTAAGAAGACCTGTCCATTGGATAATGAACTAGTAAAGCTACTTCATCTCGACTCTGAATATCAAGAGGAGGATTTTTTCCCATCTTTAACTGAACAAGTATATTCGGCGGCATAGCATGTTTCTCAAATAAGGATTTCCCAACCAAATCAATTTCTTCCAAATTGCTAGTTTATTTTATTTTTGCATTAGGACGGATCTTTTCAATCGCGTATATATTAAATCAATCAAGGTTATAAAAAATATGTAATATATACAGAGACTTTTAGATCCGATTCACACAAAATTTTGGTCGCAGAATAAAAAATGCCTACATTATAAGTGACATAAATTGTTTGAAATATTTATTAGATAAATGTGTTCACTTACTTATCTTTCATATTACGGCGGTCTACATTTTTGTCGTGGACTTGAATTTGCAAAAACTGCATTGATAAAACTGAAGTATTAAATTTCACAATAATAAATAAATAAATAAATAATAAAATCATTATATGTAGACATTTTCGTTAGCATCAAGACAAATACTAAAAATAGAAATCTAATCAATACACATGCATAAGATTATTTGGTTTCTCCCAGGCCCCCGTATTTTGGAAAACACAACATGATTAGAAAAGTAGTAAGAACTCCGCATGCTTCGGCTCCAACTCAGCGTATCATTTCGGACCAGCGAAATTATAAATCAGTCTTCATCGTTGTGGGCATTTTCAATGGTTATACCAAGTGAATTTCCTAGATCTTTTAGAGATTCCAACTCATTCTCATTTATGAGACTTACAACAACACCTTTCCTATCACTATTATTATTGCATTCCGATATGCGCGGGGTTGTACGACAGGTATTCCTTACTGCAAAGGCGCTTCTGGAAAGTTGCAAATAATTTTTAATTCCATTTATATGAAAGATTAAACAGCACTAGGACTATGGATTGATAATTCCCACTCACCTAGTCATATAGCGATTTTCTGAGTTCGGCAAGTCGAAATTCAAAACAACATCGGCAGCATCCAAGCTAATGCTCGCAAGGAAGTCTGTGGCTATAAGCACTCGACAGAAACTACCTTGTCTGAAGTTTTCTAAGATAGCTTTTTGATCCTTCCGAGAAACGTCTTCATGCTAAGGACAGCATAAAAGTTCGCAATTACACTCGTTTATTTATTCGCCTTCGATAATGTCGCAATTTGAATCATACCAAAACCTGTGGCCATAATTGCTGCTGACGTAGTTTTGTACTTAACCATTCTGTTTTTTCAATACTGTTGCAGAAAATCATGGTTTTATCTTCCTCGATATCTAGCTTTGTAATAATTTCTACTTTGTAGTTATCTCCGTTTATATTAGCATACAGATGCGACACGCCACTCTCGACCGAATGACCAGCACTCTTGGATTCAGCCGGTATGCAAATTCCAAGTGTTTGTAATACGTTTAAAGGTATAAAAGTTTGCCATGCACCGACTTCCGCTATCTCAGATACTTCCGAACTAACTGAACTGCTACAGCATGTTATTGTTGATCCAGATTCGACTTCTTCGTCTTCTTCTTCATCATCTTCATCATCTTCTTCTTCATCATCTTCTTCTTCATCATCATCATCTTCTTCGTCATAGTCTTCTGAACTGGAATCGGTTGGGACAAACCCTCTTGTTGCTGTAGAGGGTAGATTCATTGCCGTAGTCTGTTTAACCGTATAATCACGCATCTGGACAGTGTCTATCTGCAAATCATCCTCGTCCGCATGAATTTGCTGCCTATAACTGTCGCCTGCCTTTGTTATACGTCTTCCATGCAGAAACTCTTCGATATCCACCGTTTCTTCTAGTTCAAGTGTGTCTCTCAGTTTTGTTCGGCAAAACTCGTTTATTTTCACGTAGGCATTGCAGGCCGTGCGAGACACTACAATTACTTGAATTGTAGCCGGTAATAAGTACAGAATCTGGAATTATAAAGTTACAACAACACACAACACATAAAAATAAACAACTGGCGGAAGCGTCAGTTTTCAAAGTACAGTACCTCCTTGCTGTATTCATTATATTATATTATAACCTTGTATATAGGCTTTATGTTTCCAGGTCCAAATATGTCTTCGGAATTATCTATAACAAGAAACTTGACTATCTCTAAGTCAATGATATTTTTCTCGCCAATACTCGTCATTTCGTCGCGTGTTCCGACCAGAATTTGACATGAGGATTGATGGACTTTGCTCGAGGCAGCAGCAGGGAGAATCTCATCGGTTCTTTGGCATATTATAAAACGCCCGCATTTGACATTACATATTACCTTTTGAACCTAAATAATATTAACGGGTCAGAACGGGATGCTTCTATTTCATGTATGCATAATTTATCGTAACCTGCTAAAAAGAGTGAGCTTACCAACTTTGATGACCGTGAATTTGCTGTAATGAAAAGCGCCTGCGTTTTGGATTCCTTGTAATCAATACTATTAAGTAGGGCTACAATAACACAAGTAGTTTTTCCACTATTTGCTATTCCTTTGTAGTGAATATCCCGTTTTAGACGAAGCGACTTCAACAGTTCCGCTTGTGTTTCAGTAAACCTAGCTATTCCTAATAGCTTCACGTACTCCCATATCCAATCTTGTAGTACTACTCCATCATCACTTTCTTTGTCAATATTTGTACTGGGATTACCTTTTGAAATCTGACTAGGGCCCGAATCTTGTACTAAATGCGAACTCGTAGGCTTACTTATTTCCTGTACTTTACTAATACTATTACTAATAACATCATTTGCATTCTGAAGTTTGGCGGATTGAGACTGAGGCAACATAGATACGCTATTAACGCTACCATCAATCCCCAACATAACAAAAATATCATCCGTAGTTTCAGAAACACGTTGACCATTGTCTACAATCAATCTTCTTTCTTCGGACGCACGAGGCCTTGAGACTGCATTCTTCTTCGGAGATGGGTTCGTTAATACTGACGCTCGTATTGCAGTGTCATGGGACTCTTTCCGAGCACCGATGATTTCAACTGGGACGTACACCGACGGTGCCGATACAACTCTGAAAGTTGTGGCTTCCGGTGGCATGCTCGGCGCTTCGTCGAATTGGTACAAAGTTATTGTTCGTGGGACA
Source organism: Dicranocentrus wangi (assembly GCA_036850665.1). Lineage (NCBI taxonomy): Eukaryota > Metazoa > Arthropoda > Collembola > Entomobryomorpha > Entomobryidae > Dicranocentrus > Dicranocentrus wangi. The sequence goes on along the minus strand of JAANSN010004346.1, from coordinate 2,049 downwards.
TTTACAGCAGTTGATGTCCTAGGTTGCACATGAATGGTTTGAGTAACCTATATTTCAAAAAATCGTGCAGCCCTAACTCACAGAAAATACTACAGATATAAAATTAAAGAGTAAAGTGAGCTATTTGAACCCTTACCGTACAATCAAGTTCTTTATCAGTCTGATATAATTCAGCGATATCAATTTTTCTTCCAGGCTGTTCATTATTATTATTAATTTATCATTAACATTAGTTAAATACTACAATATGATGATTAATTCAAAGCGAGACCATATGTGTAGACGTGTAGTAATTAATGACTTACAAAATCTTTGCGATACACTTCTTGGATTATAAGCAAACAATTGTTTTGCACATATCTTTCAGTTACATCCTCGTTCTGAAATTGAAACAAGATTGCTAAAGCATCTATGACTATAATTTGGTTGGATTGTGCAAATTGTGTTTTATGATTATATACCAATAATGGTTTTTCAACTAACGTGGATTGACATGCATGACGTACGTACCTTATACCACGTAAGGGCAATATCCTGTACTACGGTAGTTTGAACTTTACTGTTGTACCTGTAATGAACAATGCACAAATCCCCACCTTTGATTTCAAACTAACACCCCCCGACTTCAAAATAGATGTTGACAAATTCAAATTACTTTTTTCCACGATGTATATTCAACGCATTGGCCATGTTAGCTGCCTTACAAAACTGCTTTTCGGTTGGATCTACCGCAGCATAAATTCGAAATCGTCGCATTGAAAGATTAGACTGCAACTCACTTCGAGTATCTTGATTTAATTTTTGACACTCTAGTTTTAATTCATGCCATTCGTCAATTCCATGTTCCAGATACTTCTCAACGTACTTATCCGTACTAGAAATCAAACCCAAAATCAATCCAACATCGGGGTTTCATTCAAATTCACACTTGGGAAGACTGCAATGTCAAATAATGTACTGTTGCGACTTACTTTGACAGATCCGGAAGTTTGACATGTCTGTCATCTGTCTGGTCTTCCTGAAGCGTAATTAGCTTATTATCCAGAGCCATGTACTTATGAATATCTGCCTGTAAAGTTTAACCAGGTAATAATAAAATTCCATTCCAGGAGTAATTTATATGCTTACATTTGAAGCTTAGCTAGGTTTACCTCTAGTATGTCTGTCGCTTTCTTGAAAGACTTGTTTCTCTCATCCATTTCACCCCGTAATTTCTGAATCCCCCGTTCCAGATCTTTTATTTTGGATAAGTACTCTGACTGTTTCTGAGCACGTACACGAATAAAATATTATTATTATTATTATACTTACCGACAATTCACAACTTGTACTTTACCAAACCAATATGGACATGCAACGGTTACCAGACCGAATTCGGCCTAGGAAAATTACAGATTACACTTCAAACTTACATTGTGATGCTTTATCTTGGCGGATGACATCGTATTTTCCAAGACAGTCATCACCTTTTGCACGACGTCTATTTTCCTTTGGAGTCGAGAGTCGTCCTTTTGCGTAACATCCATCACCATCCCGCTTGCACCTGCAGTTTCATTAGTATATACCGTTTCCATATTTTTAACCGTCAATCTCCTCGTCCGTGATCTTTACTTCCACTTCCCCTCCAACGCCTCACGTCCCACTACGTCCACCGACCGCGTGACAATTACATATGAACCGATGAAAGCCAGTAAGTCAATCAAGACCAACAAGCTGCTTGCACGAACTGTTAACAATACGAAAAGCACACATTCTTTGATGAATTACTAATTTATTACATTACATGCATAGTACATTCACTATATATGTATGTGTATTTATGACTTTTAAAAAATTGCACAGGTCGGTGCTTTGCTAACCTTTATATTTGACATATCCAACCCCAGATAGAGAAGTGGCACCAGGAGGAGGAGCATATTGGAATCACACTCGAGTGCTCAATTTGTTTTTCGCAAATTATAAAAAACTGGAGAATATCAGCTAGATGTAATAAAATAGCCAAAATAAAATAGGTAAAGTATGTGTTGGCAATAATTTAGCATTCGTATT
>JAANSN010004345.1:0-15362 GCA_036850665.1 Dicranocentrus wangi | reverse complement strand
TAAGAAATGACAAGGGACTTGCTAGTATGCAACAAGCTTCCAATGGGGCAAAACAACTCAATCCAGAAATCATTTTACAAGAGTTGAATGACAGGTACAGTATTGTAGTTGTAGCTGGCAGGTTCAGTGCTTGTAGATTATATGTATAGATAGTTGGAATGCGAACACTGTTTTTGTTGCTTGAATTCTCAATATGAAATTTGAACAAGCTGCTAAAGCAAAAACACACCTCTGATGGAGTCTTCGTGACGAAATCTGGATGGAATTACAAATCTCATTTAAGCAGTACTTAATTTGACAGTGTCTTAATCGTGTTTGGTTTAATCTTCAATATGAGTAGGCTTGAAAAAATGAAACTATCAAGAGACCGGAATGCGGGGGAATTGAGTCGATTGCAAGCTGACCTAAAACTAGCGGAAAAGGAACTGAAGGAAGCCAGTGAGGCAAAACCGGATCTAAGCTCGCGATTCATCTTATATCAAAATCTTCGAGGGTATGTCACTGACTTGGTAGACTGTCTTCGTTGTAAGGTACATACGATGACCAATCGCGTCATCCTCCATCCTTCACTAATTCATATTGGCGTTTAGCAAATCATGTGCTCTCATTACTGTCATGCAGTATATATTTTGGCAAATAGGTTTCGTGGTAGCTGTAGTAAACTTTGACTACCTTAAATTAAAATCTTCTGGCCTTTATGCTATATATTTTACCGTAATAGCCTTAGTCTAATATTGTTTGTAGCTTTATACTGAAGGTGGGTGTGGGTGCACGATTGTATGATAATCTCGCATACCTCTGATGGGATAATTGCTTCCAGTTTCTACTGTTGTTATAACAAGTGTACACTACTATACAACACGTTTACGCTTGTTGTATCAAGGCAAACTATAACTCACAGTGCATCCACCTCGACTTAGCTGTTTAGTTGATAAGTTTACTCTAAGTTGAACGTGTAAAGTAATACAGCTTTTTGTTTCAGGTGCCGGTAATCGAAAATTTGGAAAAACGCATGCTTGACCTGATGAGAATACGACGGGAGAGGCTGGCGGAACGGAGACGCCAAGATGTAAAAGACCAAAAGGAGGAAGTGGATGCCACGCTGAATATTCTTGGTGGAAATCCGGTTAGTGTACCACCTCCTGCTGGTAGTGATCAAAAGTCACGACGATTTGCTGAACGTGAGGGTAGAAGAACCCGTCGAAAAACTCTGCGAGAGAGAAATGGTTCTAATAAAACACATAAAGACGGATTGAGTTCTGACGACGAAGAGACTGAATTCGATATCAACGGGTACAGATCGCAACGAGGTATAAATCTCAACACTTGAGTTTTTGAGTGTAAACATTGGCTTAAGATTTACTTTACTAAACTAAAGTCTACTGGGTTTATCTAACATTGCAGAAACAATACTACGTGATGCATCATTAGTTTTTGAAGATGTTAATGAAGACTTTGCAACTATAAATGGCATATTGGAGAGATTCGAAGAATGGAGGGATGCGGATTTTGACGCATATCGTGAATCATACGCCTATATGTGTGTCCCAAAGTGCTTAGCCCCATTAATCAGACTAGAGCTTCTTTCGTGGGATCCAGTATCGGTAAGTTGGTTTTGAAAGATATAAAAGATACTCGTGTACATGTCTATGAAGCTAACCCATTTCTGTGTTAATATTTACAGGATAGTTTTGACATGTTAAAATTCCCTTGGATAAAGCCATTACTTTCTTTCGGTTATGACAAAAAGGAAACTTTTGAAAGTTTATCAACTGACCCCGACAGTCGCTTAATTCCTTCTATTGCAGAAAAAGTTGTTTTGCCATACCTTAATCGTAAGTTTGTATTTATATTGGATTATATTTATCTTGGTTAGTGGTTGGGCAAACTGTGTCATCATTAGCACAAATGTATTTATTATTATTTAGGCGTGATTGAAGCCCATTGGGACCCCATGTCTGATCGCCAGACGCGTAGTCTTGTAAATGTACTAAACAAGATCATAGACGAATGGACANTATTTATTATTATTTAGGCGTGATTGAAGCCCATTGGGACCCCATGTCTGATCGCCAGACGCGTAGTCTTGTAAATGTACTAAACAAGATCATAGACGAATGGACAGCTGGCGCTAGTAGCAAATATATGCATACCGTTTTATCCACAGTTATTTCCAAGTTCAAAAATGCAGTAGACACTGATGTTTTCATACCAATTTTCCCTAAAACGTAAGAGAATTAGAATATATTTATAATGAATTAGCTGTAAAACTGTAATTTCATATTATGTTTAAACTTTTCATGCTATAATTATTGTTCTTGCAGTGTGATGACCAACGTATTTTCCCCAGCCAGCGTTTATGCTTCCCGACAATTTTGGTCGAGTGTGAAGTTATTGGATAATATGTCCAAATGGCAGGGTCTGGTATGTGACAGACCGCTACAAACATTAGCTTTAGATGCTTTACTAACGAGGTATATGCTGCTTGGAATTCGCACTGCTGGTGATCTTAGTGAAAGCTCTGAACGGGCGAAAGGGGTAAGTGTACATATGACTGAAAGAAATAACGATAGTATTGCAATTTACATAATTTTGATCGTGATCCATAATTTCGATTCGTTTAGGTTGTAAATGTGCTTCCACGAGCGTGGTTTTCCAAAGAGGGAGATAATCCACCACCAAATGGTTTAATGCAGTTAAACAGATGTCTTGTTTCTATTGTGCAGTCAGCAGATTGTACAATAGCCTCCAACAGGTATTATAGCAAAACATGTTTGTCAAGTAGAGTTTCTCATGTATTTGATCAGAAATACAACACTCTGCTTCAATCGTTTTTTGTGTTATTTGCAGGGTGGCCATTCCAGAAATCGCTGGTATTCTTCGGACTATTGGTTGCAACGATGAAGCTCAGATGGTACTACGTAAATATTCGTAGGGGACACAATAGAAAAATTAATAATCCTATCACAAATGTATCTACTATCGTTTCAATTTTTGAGCTGAATCGCTCTACCTACCTTGTAGTAATTAAAGCAGTACCTTGAACTTCCAGGAAACAATAAAAATCAGAGTTCTCCTTTATAATTTACATTTTACATAATGAAATATACTCCATATAAGGTCATGTCATGTCTCCTAAAACAAAGCATATTTCCCACTATTTGCTCATCTACTACCATTGTTTAAATACGTTCAAAGCTCAATTCATAATTCCAAATTTTAATTTGCATTTGCATACAATGAAACAGAGAGTCTCCCTACGTTTCAATTTTCAATCTGTACAAAAAACCTTGAGCCTGGGTTCTCTCTCCTAACACAGGCTGGATTTAGCTAAATCGCTTCTAGCTATTTGTTTAAACGAGACAATGTAATGCGTAGGTATATACAATATAAATATAATATGCACTTTAGTCTTTGGCACAACAATTTTTTTTATTCAAAAGGTGAAGTAGAAACATGGGATGATGATAGAAAGATGAAAGAGCTCTGGACCCGGTGGTGCGGTGTGGCCGTGTGGCGCATGTGTCAACATGTTGTAACATAATGAAAAAGGGTTGAAAACCTTCAAGTTGGAAGTTGGATATTATGATACATACAACCTTATGAACAAGCATAATTATTAACCATTAACACGTTCGTTCGTGCACCTCGACAAAAATGTGCGCAGCTTCATTCAACCTATATCATTTGATTTCTCTCTGCGGGTATCATCATGAATCATGAACATCATCGTAATGCATTGCACAAAACGCTTATGCACTTCAGTCAGACTTCAACAATTCAATACGACTGAATTAGTAACAATGATGTTGGGAATTGTACTGAACCAGACGCACGACAAGATGCATCATATTCATATTATATACCTTTTGATTACAACTGTCTATCAAGTCTGCATAGGTATACACACGATACGATGAGTCTTTTTACCAGAACTTGACATTACACCATTACTACAAATATACTGCTGCAGCAGCAGTGTCTTTTGTGTGTTGTAGCATGTAACAAAATGTTCCCCTTCCCCTCTCCACAATCTCCTTCGTCTGATGCATCGCCGTCTCGTATAATATGCAATAATATGCAAGTTAATTATATATGCGTATTCGCCAGTCGCTTATTTATCACACAGTCCACTTCAAAAAGTTGTGCAGAGAGAGAGAGTGTAGACGAACAACATCCACCATGTTTTTTTATTACATCATGTTCATCTTCCAGGCACCAGACATGCTAGTTATTTTTATAATGTGTCGTCGCCTCGAAGGTGGAGAATTAATGGGCGTTTCTTGTTTTTAAGCCAATTCGCCAAATTGCATTTTTTTGCCTTGAGCCTCATTAAGATTTTTACTCATTCATACCTTCTCTCCCTACTCTACTCTCTCCTCTGGACATCCCCAGGCGACGCGTAATAAAGTCCAACTGTCAAAGTCTCTGAGAACATATATTATCGTCCACATCATCTACTTTTATGTTTACTCTGTCTTCTTGATTACCAACACCAACTCGTATAATATAGGTATCTTATTACCTCGTTAAATGAGTAACCGATTTGTTTGTTGTTCATCCATCCAGTCGACATTATATATATTTTTCATTTTCCATTTCCACTCATATTTGATACAATTACAAAAGCTATATTTGACTACTTGTTTTGACTAGAGCAGAGGCAATTTCATATATCGTAATTGTCATCATAAAGATAAATATGCAATCTTGCAGTTATTTTTTCTGTTTGTCAGTTTTTTAAGGGAGTCGGAGCACAGAACTCTTTTGCGAAACTAGTAAAAACCAGATGAGATAACAAGAAAGTTTTCTGTGTAGTCGTACATGAACAGGACACAGTTAATAATGATTAGAATACGGCTTACTTCAATGAAAATGCTTCAATGTCACAAAAACAAAAACATGAGTATTGCATGCAACCGCTTTTTGGTTCTCCCATTTTTTTAGTCATAATTAACTAGCCAAAATTCTTGTTAGTTATTGCTATAAAGTATTTTTCCTTGGTATGTTGTGTCATTTTAAACAAGCTAGGTATATAGCATAAAAATGTATGGATATAAATTCAAGCCAATACGAATACGATCAAAATTAAATGATGGACAGCAGGCGAAAAAAGATGAAAGAATATTTAATGATTCGATGCCACTATTTAATTATTGCAAACAAATAACAAATAGAATATATTCAGATGGGATAGAGAGATAACTGAAGTGTGTATTCAGATAGTATTGCTTCTTAATCTATGATTCAGACGGGATGCGAGTCAGTCTAATGTAGTTGTACATATGTACTTATCTAGAGAAACCTGGTTCCAGGAAAACAGGGAGATATATAGGTATGGATGAAATCATCGACTCTTTTTCTCACAAGCAGCACCCTGTGGGAAGTAATATTTTTCCACTAAAACACCTGCAAATTATAATTAAATGCAAAAATTGCCCATAGTTAAAGACAAAAGCCAAAAACTGCATATTCATGTATATTATATTCATGCATTCTCGTGAAAACCAGCGGTTGGTAAAATTCATATAAAAAGAAATTTCACGGAAAAAGAGAATACATCATATGTAAGGTAACGTAAGGTAAATCCTTTTTCTTTCTGAAATGGACGGCACATGGTGAGCTGCTATATACAAACACACTTGGAAAAGCAATATAATAAATATAATATATTTTATATCGCCTCAGTTTTAGTTCTACCATGTTTCGCATATCTTTTTAACCTGTGCATATGCATATACTCCACGCTTTTTGAATGAATATTTGAATGCATTTCTTCGTATTAGCTAGTTCTCACATACACATCATTTCATACTAGATGATGATGAATTATAAACATAATATAAAAGCCTATATAATAACATAACCATCTCTCTCGTAGCGTAGCTGCTGGTCTGCTTTGGGGATCTCTTGTCGAACTCGCGAACGGGTACGTAAACGTAAGCCACACGTACGTACCGCGAGCAAGAGCAATTCCACTATTCCACATCCTAACAACATGCTTGCAAGCAAGGAAGGAGCAAGAAGAGCACTTTTCTGCCTTCTTTTTGGTTTGTAAAAAAGCCTTTCGTCAACTTTGCTAAGAAGTAGTTGGTGTTTGCATCGCAGACAGAACGGTTGTTAGCCAGGACTCTCTCGTTCCATTTTTTCCTTCTCATGCGTGATTCTCATCTCTCTCGTCGCTCTCTTGTGTGACCTACAACACAGCTTTGTGCTTGCTCGTCGCAACTCTTTGCTAAAAAGTAAAAAAAAGAAGAATAAATCCGAATAACACAACAGGCTCGTTCGTCGTGTCGTGATCCACTGTTGTGAAATATCATATTTGTCTTGCCGAATTTTCCATTTTGGAATTGCCATTTGACCAAAAAATAAAAAAATATTGTGTGGTGAAAAATAATTGGAGCCACTTGAACCGGATTTTAGAGAAAAAAACAAGAGCTCGTTTATACTTCACTCAACATTTGTTATCATCTCGTAATCACTCTTCTAAATTCCTCGTGTCCCCCTGTCTAAAAGCATTTTGGCTGCTTTCAAAAAACAAAGCAAAAAATTAGGAAGGATAAGGTCGGCTGATTATATATACTTTTTTCTGCTGAGGCACAAGAGGAGGAATATTTTTTGGAATCTGTCCAAAAACCGCTAGAATCTTGAGAGATTTTTTTCCCCTCTCCTCTCCATTGTGCATCTGTTCAAGAAAAAAAAAACCAGGGAGAAAGTTCAAAGTGTGGCTTGCACAAAACTCTAAAAAGAAAAAAAGAAGCTGGTCTAGTTAGTGGCGGTGGTGGTGGTCGTGTAGTGGAGACGCAGAAAGGAAACTCTCATCGACTGTCTCTATATACCTAGAAAAAGAAAAAAGCAGGAGGAGGTAGAGTGTTGAGCCTTTTTCCCTATATTACTACTTATTTCTCCGTGTACTGAAAACTGAACTGAACTAGTGACTCAACCAAACAACTTGGGAGACACGGTTGAGCCAACACTCTCTCTCAGCTACATTTAACTGTACACACGCTAGCAAAGCTAGAGCTACAAGGCCGATATATAAAGTGAAAGTTGCAAAGGGGCAAGGCAGCCAGTGTCGTACATGCTTTCTCTGTAGAGACAACAACAACCACACACGGTCCACCATATCTCGCTCAAGTGATACAAATAACGGGAACACACACGAACTTATCTCACTACTACGAACAAAACGGGAGAAACAGAAATACTTATAGTGCACAAGAAAGAGAGAGAAGAAAGCACTCTCTGCATTCCCCGTTCCTTTTTTTGGCTTGTCATGAAAAGCCGGTTTTTTCCCTTTTGCTAAAATTCCTTGAAGAAAAAACTGAAGGTTTCGTGACATCCAAATAGCCATAAATCCACCAGGATAGAAACGTATTTTCAAATTTATATATTTCTCCTGCCGTCTTCTTGTTGGTGCTGCTGGCGAGCAAAGTCGTGCTAGGGACAAAGTGGTAAAAAAAAAACGGGAAAACTATATGCCTACATAGAAGAAGAGAGGAGGAAAAAATAAAAAAAGAGGAAGTGAGAGAAGACGAGAAAAAAATATTGCACTGAAGAGGATTCTCCGAGTCAAACTTGACACGGAACAAGCTACACATACACGTTTTTTCCGAAGTGAAAAAAGGAGGCTATATAAGACTCTCTCTCTCTCTCTCCATTTCTGTGTGTGTGTGTGGAGCACTCTGGGACACTTTTTAATTTGCCATTTAAGGTGACATTGCGACTGACTGGTTGTGTGTGTGTGTGTATGTGTATGTGAGAGAGAAAGCCAGTTGGCTGCTACATATTGCATCTGTCTCAACCCAACCCAGAGTTTTTTTCTTTCCTCTTTCGCCGTCGTGTTTTCTTGTAAATTAAACAGGAGAAAGGTAGATATATCTCACAGTTTTCTTCCAATTTTCTAGTGATTCCCAAAAGCAGTTTCGCATTAGTTTTTTATTCTTCCCGTGTCCTCTTTTGGATATACACAAGAAGATAGACAGCTCCATATAGCTGCAATAAATTCAGGATGCGTTGGAATCCAGGATTCTCGTCGGTTCTCCTGATATCTGTCATGGTCTTCCTCCTTGTCGCCCTTGTGTCGACGGAGGCAAGACTCAGGAAAAGAAAATTCGATGGAGATTTTGAATTCGCGGATGAGGTAAGAGCGTAACAAAAAATAAGAGAACTTCTTCACATAACTTGTAGTAGAGACTTGTAGAGTAGAGAGATCCCCGCATAACTTCCCTTTTTTGTATGCATTTTTAAAACCAGCTGGAGCAATTTTTTATTTCGTTTTTCGCTTGTCTTCGTTCTTCTCTCCGATTTTATATTTTTTTGCCAGACTATAGTCTGTTGGTGGTGGTGGTGGTGTAAAAGCAATAAGATTTATGCCTTTAAAGCCACATCAAATTAGCTTCTAAAAGCATAGGCATCCCTCTCTTTATACCAGTTTAAAAGCATCTTTTTTCTCTCTCTCGAAAAAGAAACGACTATCTGCTAATAATTTGTTTTGTTGTGTAATGTTTTGCGACGCGGGGATGTGTGAGCTTGATGATCGCCAGCCAACATGCAAAATTTGCATGAAACGAACAAAAAAAAAGCGAAAAGAAAAAAAAATCGACGCGAGTCCATAAGACAAGTTATTTCCAGGCTAAAAGCTGTCCTCCTCTTGTTGATGAGTTGTTTATGCGCAAATCGTGATTTTGCCTTGTTTTGCTAATTGTAAATGACTCATTCCCTCTTCAGTTTTATTCCACCACTCACTCATTTGGGCTAGTTTGCATTATTGCACCCTTTCTGTTAAAAAACGAACATTTTTCATTTTCATCTTCTCCAAAAATCTTCCCCTTCTTCCCAAGTCAACCTTCAGAAAGAAGAGTTCGTGCAAATGCTGGGAGGATATATGGATGGATGATGTTATATGTTTGGCGTTTGATGTGAGTGTGAGAGAGCCCATTGTCTTTAACGTCTTCCTCCCTTCCCCTTTGTTGTCGATGTGGAAAAAAAGACATCATTAGATAACGAATACGTCTGCTGAATATCAAAATCTAATAAATCTAGTGGACACGGCCAAGATAACTATAAGATAAACGGAGAAAGTGAATATCTACATATGTGATATGGTATGGGATTGAAAAGTCTTTAAAAGAGTTTTTTTTGCATTCGCTCCCTCCCTCTCCCTCCGCATCTCCACTATTTCATCCCGCTCAACTCAAAGCGTAATAATGCAAAAATAATTCTGCAGGGAAAAGATGCATTTGACACGGCCCATGACATCATTAGATAACGAATACGTCTGCTGAATATCAAAATCTAATAAATCTAGTGGACACGGCCAAGATAACTATAAGATAAACGGAGAAAGTGAATATATACATATGTGATATGGTATGGGATTGAAAAGTCTTTAAAAGAGTTATTTTTTTGCATTCGCTCCCTCCCTCTCCCTCCGCATCTCCACTATTTCATCCCGCTCCACTCAAAGCGTAATAATGCAAAAATAATTCTGCAGGGAAAAGATGCATTTGACACGGCCCACGCACGATCCTCTTCTTCTTCTTTTTTATTTTCGCTGGCACAAATAGCTAATATATAAGTTATTCAGAAACAAATAGCATTTGAATTGTATTATGTCCAACATATTTTTTGGGGCTGATATCATTTGCCTCATGTGTTGACAAAAGGAATCTCTGTAACAAAACATCTCGTGGATATTCATCATCACTCCTGATTAGCATAATGATGAATTATTCATGGGATAATATGCAAAGTAAAGTGAACTCCAATACATGTCGTACTCGTCGTCTCACTGCTGTTCCTCCACTCGCATCGTCGTGGTCGTCGTTCGTGTCTGTCTGCGATGCAGTATTGTTCTTTGTGGTTGTAATAGGTTTTAAGTTGTAATGGGATTTGTACAAGAAATGGATATACTGCACAAACACGGCTTTGCTCGGCTCCCTTCCTAATAACTTATGTATCTATAACAAGTTGCAACAACTAATGCAAAAAATATATATAATATGATTCGATACCCTACCTAGAAAGGAAGACACAAAATCACTTGTAATAATAATACGTGTCCTCTCATTGCTCATGTTTTGGTTTTGCTGATATCACTCCATTTCCCATTTAATAAGAAAGGGTTTGAGGAGCGACATGTTAGCTGTGAGCAATAAGACGGTGAAGGAAGACCTGAAGAAAAAGCTAACACCAGTAACACCCTCCATCAAACGGAGAGGGAGACTCATTAAATGAGATGTTTGTCTTTCTCATCGTGTGTATATATTTTCCCGACAATTTTCACAACTCGCGATATCCCATGGACTCTGACTTTCTGGGACGGGCTTATCTCAACCTTGCAGCCAGCCCAAAAGGGATGCATGTCAAAAAATCTCAACCCATATACTATAAAAACGCGCTCATTTTCCCAGGATATAATTTTCCATCAGCAGCAGGGATCATCATGATAAACTTATATTGCGCATTTTGTTTCATGCTTGCTGCAGTTGCAGCAGTATAGATTCTGGGATTCTGTCAGCGTAACATGATTTTTATCACATCCGCTTCTTTGCTAGACTCTCCCTTTGCCGTACCAATTTATTTTCTTGGAAAATTTTTATTAAGACATTTTTTGGGACTGTGAGGATAGGATGAGAAAAGTTATAAATCTATATAGTCCACTAATTGCACACTCATTTTCTTGACTATATCTATTCGAAGGTACGTAAATTACGTGCATCACTGGAATTTCTATTGATTGGCTAATTAGGAACCTTGTAATTAGACGAAAGGGGGAAGAAAACGCGGAGGAGGTATAATATTATTATGCTTGCTTTTCCGAAGGTGAATGTGAGCTGAATTTAATTTGCTACACTTATTGCATTCCTAATACAAATATATGACACAAATACATATTATTCCTGTTTGTAACCTATATATCATCCAATCACGTGATGTATAATATTCAGCTAAATGGGGGAACCGTTTCGGGTCTTCGATTGGAAAACAGCGTGTGTCTGGCTAACGTAGTACGTCAAGGCAAGGAATAGAACTGTATGTTGTTTACTCATGTAATAAACCGCTGCGCTGCTGCGAAGTGTATATGTATATGTATAGTTTTTAGTTCTTTTGCAACCTGGTCGGATGAGTTATAAGGAGCACAGCACACCATGCACCACCTCTTCCACCATCCCAACCATCCACCACCAGTTTTTTTTCTCAGTGTATCAGTGATGTCGACAGAATGGTTATGCTTTCTGGTTGGTTTTTATTGCAAAAGAGGATTTTTACGACTTACTGGTTAATTCACATCGCCATCTTTATCCATAATGGAACGGCGGAACTGAGGGAGAGCAGACATTGGAAAAATGGGGGAAAAGATCGATATTATTGTGGAACCACTAATGAGCCTCATCCGTTACGTTGAGAATATTGTGCTGTTGGGCCAGGCCGGGCCGGTGCTCAATCGCATTAAAAGTTATCGTTGTAGTTCAATCTCTTGAAAAACAAGGGTATATATATATACTTATACTACACGTCATTGTTATCGGAAATCTCCTCCTCGGTGGACAAGAGAGTTTTTTTTGCAACCTTCTTCTTATAACTTTCCGCATTAGAGCTACTTTGGTATTTTCAAAAGAGCTCGAGTCGGTCGGGTCGAGTTTCAAGACTTTTTTTAGCGCGAGCATCGGAACGGGGGGGAAAAAACTTGGTTCTCGGAGGACGAATAAAATATGGTTTCTTACCTGGCTCCTTAAGTCGCAGCCAAAATACCACAAAAAAGCTTAATGTACTTGTAATAATATGGCATAAGAAGGGAGACGGGCTTGTAAAGATTCTGGCTGGGTTTTATGCGTACGTCGTAAGCTGTAATAGGAATGGGAGAATATTAGAAATTTTCAACAAAATCCCTATTCCAAATATTAATGACGAGAGAGAAAGGCTAATAACCGTCGTTATATTGAGAGTGTGGTGGTCGCAAGCGAGAAAGTGAAATGCTCTGGAAAAGCGCTATATATAGGCAAATTGGGCTTGAACGCATTTTTTATACTCCTGCAGACTCCTTCGTTCCTCATCCACTTCAACCCGGTAAAGCCTCTTTTTCCTCTTCTTTAGAAATTTTAATAGGCTAATTTTGGAAAGTGACTGAGGAGGAAGGAGAAGGCCAAAAAAGGCCAAATTGTATATATAATATTGAGCATTTACGATGATATTATATAAAAGTCGTGTTACACCATGAATTTTTAATATTAGCAGTTCCTCACGCATTCAAAAACTCTCGTACTTCCAAAGCAAGTACGTATAAGCATCCCAAGGTGCACTAATTTATTGGAGCTATCGATCGACCTCAAAAGTTGTAATAATATTATCTGCCATATATGCCATCTTGTTAGATCCGGGAATCCTCCGGGAGCAACTTTTGCCAGAATATATATCTCTCTCTTCAATTTCCGTTATGGTTCTACTCGTAAACATGATCTATCATCATCATCATCATCAGGTTATGTACGCACACAAGATGGTTTTTTCGATCTAAAAATTTTCGTCCTTCCTCTTTTTTTTTACTTTTCGCTTAGCCAAATAAAGAAGAAGGGGAAAAAATGCATGGGTAGTTGCAAAAGGAATTATTATAAGTCGAACTTTTTTTTTCTTCTTCATTTTATTACCTTTCCCCCTTTTTCTCTCTCTCGATAGTTTTGTATATTATGAAAGAATTTTTTTTTCTGTTTAGTTCCCACTCCTCCACTCTGCAATATTACTTAGTTCCACAGCCAGATGACTATTATGATGGTCATTGGGAGGAAGCTAAGCGAATAAAAAGTTTCTAGACAGCTCATGGCTCATTCTTTTTTCTGTTTGGTTCCCACTCCTCCACTCTGCAATATTACTTAGTTCCACAGCCAGATGACTATTATGATGGTCATTGGGAGGAAGCTAAGCGAATAAAAAGTTTCTAGACAGCTCATGGCTCATTCCCTTTTCCAAACTTATGAGTTCCAAGACCACCATGTGGGTGTATTCACAGTGCATGTTGAATATAGATTTGGAAGAGATGGTTGTAGAAAAAAGAGGAAGAAGAAAGTTTTTTTTTTGGATTACTTATACGTGGTCGGTTTACTCCCAAGGACTGAGTTTTTTTTTCACCAAAGGTACCAAAAAATTCAAGCATGGCTTAACGCATTATATATACATCTTTATAGATATTTGGACCTGTTTCCTCGTTTTTCCCCCTCGTTTTCTCATCCCCCATCCTCAAAAAGTCCGTTTGGGAGGATGCGGCAGAAAGCAAAATGCAAAGTATTATTATTGCAATAGTTTGCTTTTTTCGGAAAAAACTATATTTCCTTGAAGTTGCTCCTCGTTAGATGATGGCGATGGTGGTGTATGGTGGTGGTGGTGGTGGCGTGGCAGAGGAGGATGTGTTTGTGAAGAAAGTTGAATAGCCTCCCATTATGCAAGTTTTTTGGTGCATGCATTCTGTGTGCTTTTTTCTTGAAGAAGAAGAAGAAGAAGAGAGAAAAAAATGGTGTATTCCTCGTGAATGGGTTGGGAGGAAAAGGGTTTAGAAAAGCGTGGAAGAAAAAAATAAGAAATGAACGGGTTTCTCTCCGCTCTCCTCTCCTCCTCCTCCTCCCCTTTGCAGTTTTGCGATGGGAGAAAATGGAAGTTTTGAGAATTGAGCAGTGAAGCAAAACTAAATTTTGAGAGTATGAAATAGAATGGCTGTGTTTGTGTGGGTTTTTCTCTCTGTCCAAATCACTCGCACTTTGTATCCAACAGCAGTAAATTGGGTATATATTGGATTGCTTGGAACTACGGAGGGTGGTGATGGTAGAGGCGGTGGCGCTATTGTATAACTCATCCTTTTTGCCAAGTCTCCTCCGGACCCATAATATGCGAGGCGAGTTTCAAGAAGGAAAGTGATATTGGTGTTGTTGGTGTTTGTGACTTTTTTCCTTATTGCCTATTCATTTGAGGAAATGGAAACTATTTTCAGAAATGTGTTTTCGCCAGAGACCTTACATCACCACGTTTTCCAAGTGACACCAAAAGGGAATGCCGGGGGGTTGTGTCGTTAATGCAAATATCCACGAGCCCGCTCGCAAACGGCTCTTTTTCAAAGGGAAAAGGAAAAATATGTATTGAAAACATGGGATTCCGATTCGTACAAGTCGAAGGGATTGGATTTGAAAGGAGTCTCCTCGAGAACAAAGGAAGCACCATTGGATTTTAGAATAATAAAAAAAATGTTGGTGTGAAGAAGAGAGGCAATATAGGAGATGATTTTGCAACAACTCAGCATGGATTTGGGATGTGCGGACGGGCGGGGAATGCCCCCGGGGGTGTTTTCATAATCCGTTCTAAACTTTGATGTAGTCGGACTCGATAGGTAGACTTCATTTAGGTGCAGGTGGGATGTGTTGGGCATTGGGGAAACCCTGACACAGGTATTTCACAGGGTTCTATAACAAGGACGTCCGTAATATCGACGTTGGCTTAGTTTAATGCCACAAGAAATTTCGGTTCCGGACACCTAAATTCCTATTTGTAATAGGTTATCTTCCATGTCATGTGATTGGGTAGTTCGCCTGCGTCTGCAAAGAAAATTTTCGCAGCTAAATCCATCCCATCATCGTCTTTAATCAGACGACAATTCTGGTTGAAGGCCCTTTTTGTTTACTCATTTTTTAGGATTGGAGAGACGGGAAGCGATTAAGACGTCTCTTCTCCCTCGCTCGAGAACAATGAGCAATGATAATAATACGCTCTGCGCTGCTGTGCTGTCTGTATACCAGCCTGGGCAATATTTTTTGAGCACGTCACATACTGCACACACACGGTAAAGAAAAAAGTTGTGTTGTTGTGTGCCGTTTTAGAAGAACCATGACTTGACGATATTACCCGTCTTATCTGCGCAGACCATCTAATTTTTGCCTAGAAAGGAATATTATCCTCCCAAACTGTTGCCAATTCTGACAACAAGATGCGCCAGGTTGGACAGTTTTTGGCTCGGTTGACGTGATCATCATTCCTTCGTTCGTACACACATCGTGACTCGTGAAAGAGTAATAAGTTGGCTGATTGTTATCGGGAAACTGATGGATTATTTTTGACAGGGTTCGATAAATCTCACGAATGAAAACTCAATCTGTTGTATATTTAGAAAAACCACAGCACAGTCACAGTATCGTATCCTACACATCGTTCCGTACTCACTGCAATACTACACTCAATGTGCATTATGTATATTTTTACCATGAAGTGCAACAAAGAGTTAGCTAATACACAAAAACTTTGACAGCAGCAATAATATTTAAATATATTTAGGCTAATCGATAAATTAAGCCTATATTCCGCCTTAATTTATGCATGATCTT
>JAANSN010004344.1:0-15366 GCA_036850665.1 Dicranocentrus wangi | reverse complement strand
TTGAGAAAAAGATATTGAGGCTGTGTGCGGAAGCGAGTATATACAGGGCCTTTTTTAATTATCGCACATATATGAGAAATTACATGGGAAACACCATGGAAAAAAATCACTTGGCTTGAACGGTGCAATGACAACGATTTTTTTCCACAGTGTTTCCCATGTAATTTCTCATATATGTGCGATAATTAAAAAAGGCCCTGTATATAATATATGGCAAGTCTCGGTGGTGGAAGCATGGTGGTGAGGAATCCGTTTGAAGTGTTTGTTTTCGGGGAACATAATATCAAGTCTGCGCTCAAAAACTCGCTTTTTTCTCCATATGGGATTCTCTTGTCTAATGGCTCGCGCTTTTGAGTTTTGTGGGCAGAGGTGTTTTCTCGGAGAGAAAGTAAATATTTCAGTGTGCAATTGAGAGTGTGTGTGTACGGTTGAAACAGGATATATTATATCTACTGTGCCTTTTTTATGTATTCATGCAGGGATTTGTGAACCGTAGCTTGAATTATTTTGATGCTCTAGAGAGATCCGTATTATCCCGTTTGTTTATGGGTCAGTGTGCACACCGACGTTATATGGATTTGCGTCATATCTGGAGAGCGTATATCGGGAATCAATGAAATAGCGGATGCAATTATGCGACTCTTTCTTTACATTACATTACACACACGATTCACTTTTCAGTTGATATTGTGGCATATACTTACCACTTACGATATATAAAAATTATATATACACGGTTCGTAATAATATTCTGACATTCTTTATGGCATTCCTGCATTCCTCGTTTGACCCCGAGCTCTTGGCTCTTTGAGAACACAGTCATGCAGATGAAAAGAACGGAACATATCTCTTTCTTTTATCCTCGACAGTTGAAGCGAGAATTTCCGGAATGAGAATTCACGCCTAACGCATACTAGAAACATATATGTAAATGATTTTTTGAGGACGACGAGGCAGCAGATACTATACACACGGTATTCGGATCAAGTTGATGACCTTTTAGTCAACTCTCGATTCTTTTCAGCCTCACTCTGGGAAAAATATTCTGAGCGAGGAGGGAGCGGGCTATACACGCATAGACAACTATATATTATACACACATGTCATGAGATTCCCGGGGAGAGAGAAATCCTAAGCTGTTGAAAGTCAGCTCACTGTCACGCTTTTCCCAGAGTTATTGCCGCTGGAGCTAACCTTATATAATAATATACTACTCCGTGTGCATTGCATGCCTAATATGACCGGTACGATCGTAGCGGGCAGCTATTTCTATGAGCTCTTCTCCCAGTTCCTTTTTTTTCGCAACCGTTTCCGCTTTTGATGACTTTGTGTATGCATAAGTCGTATAGTATATCTGGTGTACACGGTCGATGAAATCCTGGATTTCTCGCATAAATTTTTGATGACACCAAGTGGTGGTGGTGGTGGAACGGGGATATAGACAAGTTTACTTGGTGGTGGAATATGCCCGCTCGAGCTGCATCTATTTTTTTTCTCCATCTTCCATCCCCGGCTTCACAGTGGTAATGAGAAGGATATGGAGTATACATAAAATGGAGAAACGTCGAGAAGACTCCTCCCGCTGCACTTTGTAATGGTAATGAACGCCACTTTTGCTTCATTTATTCAACTGCCTATCCAACCATATGCATATCGCAATGGCACTTTTAAGGAATGCCTTGTTGTCCTGTCGTCGTCCCACACGGACTTCTTGGCCAAGCTTTATATACAAGCATGAATAATATTACTTATGTGTCCTTCGTCTCATATTTTTCCTAAGCTCGGCGCCACCAACCAACCAACTCCCGAAAAAGGGAAGCGCCGGATGATCAACAGTCCCGTGTGCCATTTGAGACTTGTTTTTTTTTCTTTTGTAATGAACTGCAAAGTTTTTAGTGTAGCACATATCCAGTATTATCCACTGTAGGAGTGGTCCATGGTGGAACGTGATGCAGTGAAAATGATGTCATTGAAATGGGGAAACGAGAGAAACACGATGTGCTTTTCCCCATTTCTTTTTTCTCATTATTATCCCGACACTCATTTGTTATTTTTTTCTCCTCTCTCTGCACACAAGTCACATGTCTTGAGAGAAACTCCATTTGTCTTTTTTTCGAGATCTCCTCCGCTCGTCAATGTCGTCAACTGGGCAAAATGTGTAAAGGGGCAAGAAATCCCAAACAAAGGAAACACAACACCACCGCATCGTACATCATATGATTTTTTTTTGCAGATGGAGTACGTGCTATTGTTCACATTCTCGTACATTTTTTTGCTATCTTTTTAACGATTGATTTATGCGGGATTGTGGGCGACTCGTGGAATGCATCGAAGGGAGAACAAAGGTCAAGTATTTATTGTTCCATACAACTCGAGTTAAGGAATTTCAGTTGAAAGAAAAATTGAATTTGGCACACGAGCACCCAATCTGAATAAATAAATAAATAACTGGATGATAATTCACGAATCGTCGTGACGGATCTGTCACCTCCAAATAAAGATAGTGAACTACTCGTAAATTGACTCGAAATCACGCGAATTCCTAAAAAAAAATGTTTTCCAATGTCAATATTCTCAGTATATTTCCACCCACACTGACTTTGGGGCTTGTTGACTTGAGCGAATCGAGTTATGTATGAGCACAATAAGTCTCACACAATCTCGGATGATAAAACTTATTCGTTTGTTTGTGGCGGAACGTAGATAGTAAATGCTCAAGTTGATACATTAAAATGGGATGAGGATGCAACAGAAAAAAATGATATGCATTACACCGTTCAAAAGCTGAATTGCATCGAGGGAGTAGCATCATCCCGAAAACAATTCATTGAGAAACACTCTTTATCCCACGGAAAAGGATGTAAAAAAAGACCCGGCCGACATACGTATACTCCCAACCTCGAGGGAAATTTCACATGAGAGAAACTTTCTCTTTCAATTCAGAAACGCAGAAAAGAAAGTTTTTGTTTGAGAGGATTCCGCTTTTTTTTCTTTCCCAAGCACACCAAAGTTTTACTTTTACGAGGAGGTATAGAGTCGGAATAAAATTTGAGGGAAACGTATTAGGAGAGTAAATGGAAAGCGAGCACAAAAGATTAACTCTTGTGCAGCACATGAGTGAGAGAGCGGTAGGTTTTCTCTCTCTTTGGGCTTCGTGTGTCTCTACAAAATTGTGCATGAACAATAAAAAAAAGTTTTGGGAACAATAACACTCGTACGGGAACAAAAATGTCCACACTTTGCAGATTCGTTATCTTGAGCGACCAGTCCCATTTTTTGGGGCACTGCATGCTACTCCCAGCGTGATTTTCTGGGAGGAATATTATGCTGCTGCTCGGGATCCACGAGAACACCCTTTCTCACTCTCTCTCTCTCTGCAACCAAAAACTTTGCTAATATTTGTCTGGCCAAAAGGAAAAAATGTAAAAAAAAAAAAAAAGAAAAGTTTCGTGATACTGTTCTTTAAGCTGACCATTCTCACTCCACACGACTCCCGTTACGCGTATCACAAACTGCCCGTTTCATATCATCGCAGCCAATGAGGTAGGCACGAATATACTTGTTCCCCGGTTTGATTGCTCTGTTTAGACACTGAATGAGTGGAATGCTGATCCCTTTTCGTGGTATTGTCGAGGGAGGCGGAAAAAAGAGTGGGACGTAAGGGTAGCCGAAATGCCCGTGTCTCAAGTGTGCGCTATTTAGGTGAAATAGTAATGAGCATGGCGTATCATTCTCGGTTTTAATGGGAGACACAATTTCCCACTTGCTCTTCCACTTTTATGCGATTTATGCCGTCTTTCTCGGGTTTTTAAGTAGCTAAACCTTGTTGCTGCGGATGGCCAACAGGAAAACCGATTGTGAGAAAGAGAAAACTCTCTAGCTTATTAATGCCTAGCGAATTCAGAGATGCTGTTGATGTAAATGAAATTCACTTTTGGGGTTGGACAAGGGGGAAAATAACTTGAATAAAGTCCCGATAAATAAGAGTAAAAATGTGTGTAAACTGGATGCAACAGCTGGTTCAATGAGCAAGTATTAACATGTATGCAAAAAAAAAATCGCAAGTGTAGTAAACTCACAGCGAGTGAAATTGTGTGTAGTGGAACCGATTTGGCGTCATGTTGTGTTTCAGGTGAAAAGGAAGCATAGTGTGAAGTAGACATGGTATATATATGTTCTCCTTGTTTGTAGAGTAGTGTGGCTAAAGGACATGGTGTGACGCACGTCCTTGGAATAATCCTCCTCCTTGCTTTTTGACTGAAGAAAGTTTTCGCATTGTGCTGCTCGATGAGACGGTTTACACAACGCCGTCTTTATTATTTTGCTGCTGCATTATAAACTCTTGAAAAAGGGGAGAAAAATTAGCGGAAAGGCTTGCCCGAGAGGGATTGGATTATGTTTATTTTGTTTTCACAAAGGGGAACAAAGCAAAGCCCTTTGAAAACACGACCGCTATTGTGTATAATCCACAATTTCTCAAGGATCAATTAGGACGAGGGGCTTATTACTAAACTAGCGGATAACTACTACTATTTGGGGACAAAGACGTCATCACACCGAGTTTAGATATCGTTGCGGCACAAATAGTGCAAGAAAATATATAATAATAATAATGGAGGAGACTGGCGTTGACAGGATATGCGTGTTTTGGAGGAGAGATCCAATTCTCGGAGGAGGAAAAGAGTTTCTGCTGCTGCTGGGTGCAGGGAAAACGACACACGTTATATATTACTCATTTGCATACGGTTCTACTACTACACTTTCCTCATCATCATCATCTAAATATTTTGGCTAATATGGCTTTTCTCTCTTGCGGGGACACATTTTTTCGTTCATTACTTGATGTCGATGATGGGACTATCATCTATCTGCTGAGATCGAGTAGTCGTCAGTGGTGTGCTCAGGACAAGCCTCATACCGAGACTTACGATATCTATTTGCTCATACATGTCACTGTCTGCGCTGTTGAAGTTGACGGGTGAGACAAGTCGAGGATGTACTGCAATTTTTGATATATATATATATTTTCCCCCTCTTCCTGCATTCTTTTCTCCGGCCTGTCCATACCGACTGGATCTCGTGTTCTGAATTGGAAGCAGCTTCTATAATTCTACACATTCTTTGGGGGATTTCTCTACACACACTCGATAATGACAGCCACCAACTTTTTTTTCCTCCTCTTAATGATCTCTCGCTTTAACTCTCGTGAATACGTTTGTTGTGGTAAAATATTTTTTGGCATGTGTATAAATCCGTTTCTCCTGCTTCCTCTTGGCACACTCATTTCGTACCTTGGGCAGAGAATAGACATAGACCGGTGTTGTTTTCCACCCGTGTAGTGTGTTCAGCAGTTGGATGAGCCCACGAGCATCTTTTTCTGTATCCCCTGCTGAGACGAACGATTCCAAAGTCAGTCGAATTTTGAAGAAATCTGTTAGGACATGCCGATACACTATTGTTTGGGACAGGCGAGGCTACATAAGATGATCTTGGTGTGCTGCTGCTGGTGACAAATCCTCATCGACCTCAACCCTGACGAGAAAGAAAAATTATTACATGAAGTACGAAACCCCCAGCACAGCTCGTCAGATTGGGCCAAATCTTTTCCAAATTTTTTTATGGGATGTAAAAAGAAAAAGAAGGTTTTGAGGAGATGGGAACTGCTGGTCCTGCATCTCTGCTCTAAGAAAAAAGAAGGTTGTTGCTGGTACACAGACACACACATTCCGGAATATACATACATAATATCCCGGCGGGTTGACTATAATTTCTCCTCCACTTTATTTTAGCTGATCGATAGAGCCGTCCAATCCAAATTCTCGGGGTTTCCTTTCGGCAAGCCTCGGTAGGAATGCATGCATGTGAGAGCCTCCACTACCACCACCATGCATACATACATTCCCGCTGCTGCTCCTCTCCTTCTCTACACACGCTTAAACATTTTATGCATACCGGAATATATATCCGTGTAGATAACGATCATCAACATAATGTATGCACACAAAAACAGTGTACACATTCACCTTAATTTCCTTTGATTTTTTTTGTCAGTGTGGTCGGGAAGGAAGAAATAATAATAGGGACAAGCTGATGCATATTACTCTCTCTCTCGTCAACCCATCCGTTTTATTTTTTCTCATTATTATTATTATTATTATACTTTCTCCTGCTGTCCGTCTGCTCGTCCTTGTACATCACTGTCAGTCAACCACAGTCAGTCTTTATTACAAATCTGTGTGTGTTCGGTCGGTGGGTGTCGTCACAAACCAAAAAAAATTTGTTTGAAGGGACGACTTTTTTTTCTTCTTCTCTGAACTGAAGGACACGCCGAGAGAGAGAAAGAGAAAATTCTCTATTGTATACGATCACTACTTTTTTTCCGAGGGAAAACCACGTTTCCTCCCTGCTGGAGTACTTGCACAGATACACACACGGCCTGGAAAAGGATGAACAGGGTTTTTGAGGAAGGAAGCTCAAGTTCTTTTATTGTTGGTGTGCAGCACACTGGAGAAGAAGAAGCAAAAAAAAGAAGTGCTCTTGAATCGTATTATTATTTAGGGAGAAAAACGGAGCTAGCTAGATATATTTGATGATCTGCTGTTGTGTCGCTTGCGACATTCATTTCTCTTTCTCTCTTTTTTTTTTACGTTGTTTTGTTTCTCCGCTCGCAACAACTCCACGTTGGCTCATTCCGTAATATAAAGTGTCCGGGGTTTATTATATAGTGTCCACGGTCGGTGTGCATGCAGAGAATATGTAGAAACACACACGGTTTCCAAATAAGGATCGAGTTTTTTTTTACCAAGCGCATATACAGCTCTTCTCGCTCGTTCCTCTTCTCGCGTTCGCAAATAAAGGGCACGGACACACTCGCTTGCTCTCTCATAGTCTCACTTGATCTCCTCACGACACTATGCTCCCACAGTTATTCTTCTCCAGAAATTCTTCTCTCCTCGCTGGACACACACCATCTCGCTCTGTGTTTAATAATTGTAATTGCTCCTGATTTTGTGTTTGTTTGATATACACGATTCCACTCGTTTTCAGCCTCTTCTTGAATTGAAGTTGAGGAAAGTGGAAACTCGGAAACTAGATTGTTGTCCAGAGGGAGATTTTTATGGGATAGTTCGGGATTTCTCCAGGGACCCCGAGAGTCCTTGTCTCCAAAAAATCAAGCTTACTTTTCCGATTTATTGCAATGTTCAAAGTGCTGAGAAAACAGATTGAGATTCTTTATAAATTCGACACGACTTGACTGACTCTGTTGCCAATAAAAAATTGAGAAATTTGCCGATTTCGTGATTCAGTGTGGCGTAAAAACAATAAAAATTAGTGGTTGATTAGGGAATGATGGATTTGTTCGGTGTGGGATGCACGTACAAAACGTGATGATGAGTCTATAAATAAATTCGTCTCGTGTCTCACGGAGTGGTGACGAGATAGACTCCGTTATGATGATGATGATCACGAGTGGAAAACATAATTTCTGAATTCCAGTGATTGTGGTGGTTGGTGTGCTCGTTCAGTTGACGATGGGGTTCTCAAATGTGGACTACTATTAGTAATCATTATAGTAATACATTTGGGAGCACCCCCGCTGGTTCGACAATGACTTGAATCCAGTTGAATGACGACAGTAAACATATATAAACAAATGAAATAATAATGAATGGAGTAGTGGTGGTGGAGTGAAAGTAAGTGGGTGGGGTGAGGACTGGTGACTGGCTCCCTATTACCAAATTTGATGAGGCCCGGTGGGGGGCTGGTAGTGCTTCGGAGATGTCGATGACAGACGTAAGACTGAGCAGTGGGAGCACTGGGGAGCTCTCCACTGAAGGTCACGGGGCTGGCGGTGGGGCCGGTGGCGGACAAACCATCGGACCCCACAAGCTCCCCAGAACCCTATCCACTTCCGTTTTGCGCATTAAGCACAGGAGCTCGTTCTGGGAAAAGTTTGGTGGGGATGAGGCCGTACTCAGGAAGGAAGTGTAAGGCGGAACAACTGCAACTTTTTTAAATTTCTCTCAAGAAAAATATCTCGACAATCGCTTTCTGCTTAAAGCATTTCCGTTTTATAATAATCATAAGCTAAAATTTCATGGATGACCATATTTAACGTTTCAGACACGGGGATGACCTGATCGTTACCCCGTTCGCCCAAATCCTCGCCAGCTTACGGAGTGTCCGGAACAACTATATCACGCTTACTAACGTACCAACACACAGGTAAACGCTACACACTTAACTGCCAGTCTAGTCTAGTGTATCAAGAAAACTTGCTTGGATAATCTAATTGGGCAACTTTCCTTATTGCTCTGTCTCGTAAAATGTAGATCGAGAAGGTCCTCAAGCTCTGCTGGCGGACCTAGTCCGCAGCCAAAACACAACATTGGTGGTACGTAACAAAATTATACACCTATAAAATAACATGTATCTCTCAATACAACTTTTACTCCCGGTTATATTATTGGAAATGGAAATTGAGTGGAGAGAGTGTATCGTGTACTTGCAGATGATAACTATACAAAACTGGCTCTGGAGACTCTGGATGAGCTGGATTGGTGCTTGGACCAGCTTGAGACTATTCAGACGCACCGGAGTGTGTCCGACATGGCTACGTCCAAGGTAAGCAGCCTCTATATACACAACATTATCTTCTTCATCATCCCTCCGTAATCACGCACATATCGA
Organism: Dicranocentrus wangi; assembly: GCA_036850665.1. Taxonomy (NCBI): domain Eukaryota; kingdom Metazoa; phylum Arthropoda; class Collembola; order Entomobryomorpha; family Entomobryidae; genus Dicranocentrus; species Dicranocentrus wangi. The sequence continues at coordinate 6,675 of JAANSN010004344.1, read as the reverse complement.
AAGTGATTATTCCCACCTGACTTATAAACAAACTTGGAAGGTAATGCATTCCCCTAATCAAAGCGTGTGGGATTTTTTTGGGGGGGAAAAGTTTGTGAGCGAGAGGAGGAGAAAAAAAAACTTGTTTCATTAACCCATCTCTCTCTCTCTCCAGAAGGAAATTACTCCCTTGGCGGGGCAGTAATAGACATGTTCTCGTTTCTTCTTCTTCTTCTTCTTACCCTTACACTTTCTACTCCATCATTATTTACTTGCTTAAATTACTTTCGTCATATATAAACTAAAATCATGGGACTGAACCAATGCGATAGCAAACACTAAATTGCATTGCGGAGCCGAAGAATTTATTTTAGCATACTAGTTTGTTTAGCTTGTTGGCTAAAATATGGATCACGTCTATACAATATTTTTGGGTGATCGCGGGCACGCGTGAAAATTATTTTTATTTTTAAATCAGACGCAGTACAAATGACTGAATTATTATTAGGACGCGTGAATACACGAGTCCACATGATTCACTTACTTTCCCCGCTGAAATTTCATGCATATACGTCACAATATGCAAGGGCATAGAGGCTCTTCAGTATGCATCGAACATGTACAAACTGCGACTCTGGCTGACCAAGATAATAATAGCGAGTATTGTTCATGTTCATGACGCCAATGGGCATTTAGGAATTTATAGGAGCGATCATCATCACTGTCACAATGCGGGAGTGGAGCAACGGTGTGTGGTGTGGGTACCACCCGATATATAAATATACTTATACATGGCAAGACTCGGTAGCACCATTTGCGAACTCGAGAATATTGTTGGACCCACTACTACCTATGTATTTCTGGTCTAGACTACACACGTACGTACATGGTTTTATGAATAGAGCTGTTATTTTCTTGTTACACACAATATGTCAATCAAAAGATGCTCATCCGCGGAATGGCCAATTTTTGATTACATTTTCCCCCTGTTATTATTATTATGTGCTCCACACGTGTGTGCTACTACTACTCGAGGTCTTGTCCGTCAGCTACCACCACTACTCTTTTCTCTCCTCGCCGAATGAATAAACCATTTCGGACAATTTGTTTGCATCAGCAGCAGCAGCGTTCCTCATACATAATACCTGAATGGACGACTCATTGTGTCTACCCACATACGTCACACAAGTGTGTGTTATACTTATTCCATATCGGGTTACTAATCGGTTGCTCAACTTATGTATATTTTTTTTATCTCTTTCTCTCTCGTGATTCATACCACACTCTGTAGTTACAGCCTTTGCAATACCCCTTTTTTGTAGATTGAATTGCGTTTCGCTCCAATGAAATTATTACACGATAGTGTGGAGCTTCAGGAGCGGCTATATGAAAAAAAAAATAAAGTTTTATTTTCCTCCATAAGTACGCTGTAGCCTCCAGTGTGCATGCCAGTTTTTTTTCCTCCGTTTTTACACAATTTGAATCGATTTTGTAACCAGCTACATATACGCCGCGATAAAAAGAATTTTTTTTTGTAGGAGTATGAATATATAGCCCGCGTCGGGTTTTCACCTCAGTAAACCCGTAATATATACTACACACCCGTATTCATATTATCCGGATTTACTGGGATAACAAATACGCCTGAAACCGCTATGGATATATATATTTGAAGTAGTTTGTCAAGTCTCTGGAGAGTGTATAATATTATGTGGAGTAACTGTTCCTCGGAGCGTGGTTATCGTACGTATATAATATATCGCAAGTCTCGTTATCACACAAACACGCTTTGTTTGTGTATAATCCAGCAGAATAGTGGAGATGTGTAGATGCTCACTCAGCCAACCCTGATATGTGGGCAGCGTATTTATAGCCAATACTTTCTCTCGACCGGGATCACACCTCAACGAGTCAACAGGAGATGAGAGAGTCTACAAAATCCGTTCGCATCCTCTTTCGCATTTAAATTCAAATTTCCATGTTTAGCCTCCGTCACATTTAAAAAAACTGGCGTGTCTAAGCATAGCCAACTTAAGAATATTCTGGAAGCTCTGACGATTTTTGTAGGCCCACAGAAAGGGGAAATGGAACAGGCTAAATCAATTTCAAATGAGATGTAATCGATTTTTGTTTTTGCATCCGGGCGAGAACACCTACGCGAGTAGATAGGGAACAATGTGTGGAAAAGGAGAGAATAAAATGGGTTTCTAAAAGGGAGCGTGTAGAAAAGAAAAGGTCATTTAGTGAAAGCGGTATAGAGGTAGAGCGGAAGCGGTAGCACACATACAGGTAATAATGATGGGCCAGGATGTCCGTTGGAAGACGCGGAAATAACGAAATTCCTGGGGAGATAATAATGTAGAAATGGGTTTTCCCTTTGTTATTATTATTATTATCATTACTCTTCATGCATCCCAACTTTTTTACCCCGCAATTTGAATTCCACGGACGGATTATAATTCCTTTTGATTTCCGCCGCATCCCATTCTCAAAGATTTTCATGTTTCTCTAAAATAGGGTTTTAAGAAGATTCGTTGTAGACCAACTTGTTGGTAGAGGAGAAAGTTCATGCGCTACTTGTTCTTTCAGAGTAATTTTATGTTTGTTCTCGAAAGTTTTTTGACTAAAAAAATTCAGCTCATTTTGACGATGACTGACTCGATGGTATTGCATCATTCCGCATCCCATTCTCAAAGATTTTCATGTTTCTCTAAAATAGGGTTTTAAGAAGAAGAAGATGAAAAAACCGATTCGTTGTAGACCAACTTGTTGGTAGAGGAGAAAGTTCATGCGTTATACTTGTTCTTTCAGAGTAATTTTATGTTTGTTCTCGAAAGTTTTTTGACTAAAAAAATTCAGCTCATTTTGACGATGACTGACTCGATGGTATTGCATCATCATGATATATCGTCATTGCTATATATATATTTTTTCAACGATCCCTAAAGTCCCATCAAGTCTGCGCTCCGATTCAGAAAGGGAAAGTTGATAGAAACTTGCGCGTTCTTGGACGTATTCCCCCTCTTCGAAATGTGTCCCCTTTTTAAAATTCAGCTCATTTTGACGATGACTGACTCGATGGTATTGCATCATCATGATATATCGTCATTGCTATATATATATTTTTTCAACGATCCCTAAAGTCTCATCAAGTCTGCGCTCCGATTCAGAAAGGGAAAGTTGATAGAAACTTGCGCGTTCTTGGGCGTATTCCCCCTCTTCGAAATGTGTCCCCTTTTAAAAAGTTTTTCAGGCTAGATCTATTGGATCTATGTACACGATAAAGCGATGTCGTAGAGAGAGAAAAGTTTCATNGCGTATTCCCCCTCTTCGAAATGTGTCCCCTTTTAAAAAGTTTTTCAGGCTAGATCTATTGGATCTATGTACACGATAAAGCGATGTCGTAGAGAGAGAAAAGTTTCATTCTCTCTTGGCTCCATTGTTCACCGTTCTCCTCAGAGTGTATAAAGGGAAAACTCGATGGGGCAGGCCAGTGAAGAGTTGCATATAACTAGGGACAGGGTTCTCCGGGTGGGGTTTCTTAATTTTAGCAAAAAAAAACATATATATTTTCCCATCAAACACAAGTTTCCTTTTTGTCGCGGTTTGACTTGTTAGAAAATACGAATTCACGCGATTTTGCTCGTGAATGGTCAGGTGGAATCGGGGATTTTAACTGAGGTGGCGTAAGATATCAATTTGAGAGAAAAAAATTAGAATGGTGGAGATTTGGATTGGAAAACTAGAGTTGAGGAGTAGATCTCGCTAGATGCAAAACGGAGGAAAGGAAATTGACATTTTCCCCTCATATAAATATATATTTTGATTGACTCAGGGACTATAAATTATGTGTCAGCCGATATATATAGTATATGGTAAGTCTGCGTGTAGCTGCTCACTGAACGAGAATAAAAAAAGAGCAAGAGTGAGTAATGTTCATATATATCTTGTGTGCAATATTTATATTTTCACTATCCATTCATGTGCACCCTTGTATTGACGTTCGCAAAAAAAAAAAGTTGAGAGAGCGTCGAGTGAGCTCCACTTCTTTTTTCTGATGCATTGTTCACTTTTCTAGGCGCATATATATATATATATTCGCAGTCGTTTTCTCTCCTTTCTCCCTCGTTGTCTTCCTCGACTTTCGTGCCTCCATCATGACGTCAGGGAAGATGTTTAGGTGGAATATCCACACACGGCTGCTATATTGATTTCGGATGAAGAAACGTGCAGATATGCTATTGCAGGAGAAAATACGGAATTTCTGGAGGGATTCATCAAAAGGAATGTTGATGCGCTCCCAATAAGAACATACACCGCAAATATAGAATCGTTCCGCTTTTTTCCCTTGCTCTTGTCTTGTGGTCCGACCGAATGAGATGGCGAAAATGTTTGAATAGGGATCACTCCGGCTCTCCATTATATTATATTTTGGCACTGCACAGTGAACGGTGGTTAGGTCAGCTCATTTTTTTCGGTGTGATGATTGAGCGTGAGTGTATGATGAAGAGTTGGGGAGGAAAAGGTGTTAATGAACGACCTTTTCATTATTATTATTATTATTATTATTCTGTCTTATCTCGTTATTATCTGATGAGAATGTGTCAGATGGATGGTGGTGGTGGTGGTGGCAGTAGTATACACACACGTTTCAGTCTGATATCTCCGGATATGAGATATATATTATATTATGTGTTTAGAGCGTCCCATGATTTGTCACGTCTGTCATACCCATCATCATTATCACCGCTTGCTTGGATTTCTCGGAAGCTGTGTGTTCTGAAATTAGAAACCGCTCCTGCACGTTCTACCATATGAAATGCGCCATTTCCGCCATATTTCCAAGAACCCCATTTTCTTTCTGGGATGACTTGTTCGTACGTATTCCCACTCGATTTTATACCGACCGACCGCACCGCCGCCGCCGCCGTGTTGATTGCTTCCTCAGATTCCCAACCACTTTTTGACAGTTTTTGATGTCTTGTATGGTTTCCTTCAGGAATAAAAATATTACTAGCAACTACTAGCAAGTTATATTTCTATTCCTTCAGGGCATCCATGTTCAAGTACGACACACGTATAGCGTTTGCGTATGCGGACTTGTTCCTTTTGGTATCGTGTCTGCCATCAACTTTTTTTTGTGGTTTTCATTGTTCCAGGATGTATCAGACACTACATTCAAGTCCGATCTCTTACGTCAATCCCGCTGCTGCTCCCCGAAAAAAGAGAGAAAACTTTCAGACAAGTGTTTTGACAGGTTCCTCTTTTTCCGGAAAGTGCCTTGAAATAAAACAGACAATGAGAGCGTGTCCTCGTTGCGAAATCGCACGTTTCAAATGGAGCACTACTACTCCTTCTCAATCGGATCCAGAATGTTAAGTCTAAGTGTATCGTATGTCTCGGTTAAACGTCTGATGCGTGTATAAAATGGTGTGGGGTGTATTATGTATTCCACATTATCCGCTCTCATCTTTCTCCGAAATCTTGGAATCAATCCGCCATGTGTGCATGAGTGTAATATAGACTCACAGTTCCGGAAATGTACGTAAGGAGGCAAGTTATGCATGACGAGATCTTAGGGAAAATATAGTATCTTGTAAGATATATTATGCTTCCCAGCATTATTACCGAGAAGGCATGCACAGTTCCTCCGCTGAGAGCTCACAGGATGTAATGCAATGTAATGAGTCGACTGTTAGAGGATCATCGTGGTCCGGATTGATAATACGAGTGGGTTATCCTATCCCGTCCTTACGCGTTTCTCCTTTCAGTGGAAGTGGAGTCGTAAATTCACACCGTGCTTTAATGCCATTCGGATGTGATTTCAGGAATTTTTTACTTTTTCTTGCCCAGCGTTTTATTCTGTTGTGTCACGAGACGTTTTTGCACTTTGAATTAAATCAGAGTACACAAAATCTGCGTGGTCGATTCTTACTGAGAACACGAGATTCTGCAGTGACATGTATCATCTGGGCTGGTGTCGTGGGTGTCTGCTGTATATTTATACATATTTGCGACTAGATTCAAGTTTACTCTGCGTGCCTCATTTCCAAGTATAGAAAGAAAGAAGCACAAAGCGTGTGCTAATTCGGGTTGATTTCTCGGTCGCGTCATTCATAATTCATGAGCGTTTGGAGCGGATTTGATTGAATGAATAAAATAAATATTTATAGGGGAAATTCTAATTTATCAGTCGTACTCTTTACCTTACATTCCATTTGCGTCGGATTTCAGAAACTTTATATATATTCACCCACAGCCTGTGTGGCAACAAGTCACGAAACTTTTGTTGTAAATTATCAAATTTTGACTTGAAGAATAACATCCTTGTTCACTCACACACGCCTGGGGCAAGCTGCAACTTCTTAGCTGTCATGCAGAAAGATAGTATTATGCACACACATCCGCATTACAACTCGTGGATTCGCTGTTAGATAATGTTGGACGTGTGGTGTAGTATTGTGGTGACGCTAGACGTGTCATTGAATTTGAGTGATTTCCATAAAAGCGAGCTGTTGCAATCGAGGCTAACGTGATCGTCATCTTATAACAACCACCACACCTTCTTCGTCGGTGCGGCTATAGTCTCGTCAGTAAATGGGGATTTTCCTCCAAACGTGCAAGACCTTCTCCTTTTTCTCTCTTTTCTAGCAGGCCTATGACTTGTGCCTAAAAGCACCACCACTGAGGAATATT
>JAANSN010004343.1:0-15367 GCA_036850665.1 Dicranocentrus wangi | reverse complement strand
GACAATCTGCATATATAACTAATATACGTACATTTCAATATTTCAATTCAATATGGCTCTTTTGCATTATTCGATTGTAATGGTTAATGATTGAGTTCCATGATGTTGATTAATGGGGGAAACTGATTGTGAGCTCCGAATAGTAATATGTTTCAATTAGGGAATCGCCACACGTTCCTGATGATTTCATCAAGCATAATTTGAATGAAAGAAGAGTGAAAGTCAATATCGGGAAAAGAAGTAGACTGATAAAACCAGGTACGGGTAAAAAACACATTATTATTGGTCATATTGAGTCATTGGCAGCAAGCAGCAGGTTAGAGGTTTGTGGGACATTTTATTCATTTTAAACGTTGTGTAATAAATATGTATGTATTCATACTTTGGCCATGCAATTCTATGCGCTGGGAATTTTGTGTTGCTATTTTTGCCTAAATTCAATATTCCCCGGGCAGCTTTTCATATAAGGTAAAAAAGGTGCTCTGCTCTTGGAGTCAACAGGAAAAAAGGAGAGAACCGTCACTGATAAAAGCTACGGATAATAATGAGGATGAAGGGGCCGGAGCCCGGTTAAAAAATTACTGGAAATAAGATTAAAAAGTAGTATTTACGACTAATTGTAAGTCGACACTCAAGTTATAACCATACGAAATGGGAGTATGTATCATGTTTGCAAATATGTACACATATCGCCGGGAATGTGTATTTTGTGCGGGGCTAAGCAATGCATCGCATGGCATATTCTTTGATGTGTATCACGTTATGTATGATATGTGGTTCACAAATATAGTATAAACTTGTGTTGAGGTTGTTAACCTATTGTTCTCTTTGCAGAACATCAAACCCGGGTTCTGGGATTAGTATCCTTTTTTTGCAAAAGTGCGAAGGACAGTGGAATTTGAAAGTAATCATTGAACTCAACTGGCTTATCTAACTAACTTAATACGATAAACGCCAAGTTTGCTTTGCTGGTAGTAGGCTTGTGATATGATGCAAGGATTATTTGGACGTCTATTATTGCATTATTGCCATTTCAATCCAGGAGGATTATCCCACAGGAGATGTATTATTGGGAGAGGGGAATGACCTGCGAAAAACCTGACTACCAATTCATATACCAAATAGTGTCCCACATCATATTCGTGATTATGATGCATGTTTAAACACGATTAAATAAGGATTCCCTCAATAAAATCACAAACAAGTTTTTGCCATATAAATGCAGCTACAAAGCCACTCAGCTAAATTTTCAGATAAAACCAGCTGCAATAGTTGCAATTTTTGCAAAAATGAAAGGATTCGCTACTTTAATTTGGTTAGTTCTTCAATTCCTTTGCTAGACACATTACATTTTGTGTTGTACGCAGTGGTGCAAGGTTCATATTTTGTTCCAAACAAACAGGCCATTTTTTAAAGCAACGAAAACACATTTTCATGCAAATTTGATACTTTGGAATTACGACCAAGGAGTCCCGTGCCGTTTGAGCCGAACCAGTCAATGAGCTGTCATCTACCTTGCAATAATTGAATTGCATCACAAGAAAAATTAAATCCATGATGGCTGAACATAAAATAATATATCAAGATCTCTCCAATCCAGAAGACCAATCTGACACTGCATAGTATGATAGACATATGAAGTAAAACATGTGCGAAATCCCCGTATATCCTTACCATATTCGGAGATACTATGTAATATCACTCATACTCATCACTCAGGATAAAAATGTAGGCCTCAGTGTGTTGGATATTTGCGAATTGATAAGTGAAGCACAAATGAAACAGGTTAGGTGGTTGTTCTGCACACGTGGCATTTGCATAGGTATTATTATAGTGGCAGGTTAGAGTAACACTTTTACAAGTATTCAACCATATGGTCATTTTCGAAGTGATAGAATATTTTTTGCTCAGGGTATTTTTGCACAAAATCTAGTTGACGATTGAACATGGAGCCGGTGGTGGCAGAAATAGTTGTCAAGTAAGTACATTTTTTTCAAATTACTTGTAATTATATGGTCCATTTTGAGTGCAACTGAATAATGCATCACTTGCCAATTTCTGAATTGATTGGAAATATCATGCAACTATTATCACGTAGCCGTTTTTGTCCATTTTTGAATGGTTCCGTTTCGTTGCGCTTTTATAAGAGAATTGGGTTCGATTTTTTTCTAGTCTAGAGCTACTGCTGAAATATTGAAAGACCTTCTAGCAGAAGAGGAAGACTGACTACAATGGGTGGCGGAATGACTGGAATGAACTGGTTACCTGCAAGTTTTAATTAATTTATGTATGTACTTGTAGAAAATGGAACTCTGAATCAAGACCAATATAGGTATGCATAAATAATAAATTTATTAATTTGTTGGTATTTGACAGAGATTACAAATATGTATGGAAAATGGAAATGATCCCATGTTTTGGAAAGGATATGCTAACTGTGATTAGAAAAGTATAAAAACAATATAGTGGCTACAAGATATCTACAATCCCTCGCATTATAAAATTTTCTAAAAATAATTTATCTGAATTTTTACAAGTAGATCAGCAGCTAATTGGTATAGATGTGCTGGCCTTGGATGACTCGCATGTCCATAAATGGACTTGTTTCCTTAAACATTTCGCTGTCTCAGATGCAATCGCGGTCGGTCGGTCGGTAAGTTATTATACTTGACAAAAAAAATTCCCCTTGGTCAGAGGTGAAAACTTTTTCCATCACTAAACAGTTTTTTCTATCTATCTATTAAAGCCCAGCCCAATTATCCTTAATATGTTGACGCAATGAGACCAGGGGACCCGTACGCGTTACCAATGTAGTCAGTTACTGGAATTATAAATTATTAGCTTCTCCCATAAGTAAGTTACTATGTCTAATCAATTTTAGTACTGGGAAATTATTAATGAATGGCTAACTTGCAAACGATCTGCTGCACACCCAATTATNCCCATAAGTAAGTTACTATGTCTAATCAATTTTAGTACTGGGAAATTATTAATGAATGGCTAACTTGCAAACGATCTGCTGCACACCCAATTATCACCACCGTCATACCGGATTGATAAAAGGACAGCCAGCACTAAGTAAAAGAAAAACAGGCTTGGCTATTAATGGTGGGCTATTTAGTTATGAAGTTATTGTAGTGCATTATTCGCGTTCAGAATTTTGCCTATTTTTGCGTCTAAAAGTTATGGTGGGTCAGAGGAAAGATATTTATTAATATATGGTAAAAGTTTTAGTGAATATCTTAATACTGAACAAAGTACACGTAATAATTCCACCTTGCAAGTGAAAGTAAGTTAAGGATGTTCACGTCATTGTATGGGTAGAGTTTTAATCAAAAACAATTGCCGGAGCAGTAATAATCTGTAAATATAATTCATGAGGCTAGAAAGATGTAACACATTTGAGAAAGCAAGGCTAAAGTTACAAATAAATGGCTTGAACGCAACAATAATTTTCCGTTAGCTTAGTTTGTGAGACTATATCCCACTAGTTAGTTATAGTCGGGGTGTAAAAACTTCTTGAGCACGAGAGGGTAGCTCCAGGGATTTTATGTTGTTTCCTGATAAATTTTTCCTTGCCGATCCCTATTTTTCACAGATTTTGATCACTCCTTTCCTTATTTTTTAAAAGATTTTTTATTAAGTACATAAAGTTGCAATTCACCTTTTTTGCAATTTTTGCCCCGGGATGAAACCTCTATTTTGCACCATCGGCTATAGAGGTAACATGTGTGTGCATAATAAAAAAAGGTGCAGTGAAGTCCTTGTTACATAACATTGTTAAATAGCCACACCGAGCTATAACAAATCAAGGTTTGATTGGATATTGAATTGCCCTGACCGATATATTTGTAATGTTGATACAGAATTAGCCGTTGACCCGTGCCAAGTCATTTCCCCTCCCATTAGTCCACATTATGTTCCTAGTGAAAATGTCAGAATGTAATCCGTGTCTGTGATATAATGGTTTCTTGTATTCGGCTCTGACCCCAGCCATGTCACACATTTCCTCCTACTAGCTGTCAATGTTCCAAAAGATAATGGCAAAATTCAAAAACTGTATCTTGTTTACGAGAAGTCACAGACAGAAGACGGACAGATCCAGCGACACTGCCAAAACTCTATATAAATACTCACCTCGGGGTTTTCTTCCATAAGTTTAGGATTTCTCTAGGGGACTAAGTATTTTGAGTAAATTCTCAGGTTCACAGGAGTGTCGTACTTGTTTGTTTAAAGTGTTTGGGGGAAAGTACATTTGTAAGTGGTCTGTCGTAGCCCGTACGTTCTTTAGTAACGTTTCCTTATCTTTAGTACCTTCTAAATATTTTGATATTCTGTATTTGAGTGGCGCTGTTTTCAAGTCGACATGATTGAGTGGGTTTGTTACGCAGGAACGATAGGATTGCATTTACATGGACAGCTTCACTAAGTCCATTAATTGTGTTTATATGGTTGTTCCATGGTGGTTTACAGGAGCTGATAGGGGGTTTTCTACGGACTTGATGAGAGTCTTATACAGGTTTGCATGCACACATTTGTCAATGGAAATGATCGCTTTGTAAAAGTTAGTTTAAAAAAATATTTCAATCACTAGCCTAGACCAGGATCAAGGTTCGATGAGCTGATTTAAAATCTTAACTCGTGGTGTTATTTCTGCTTACTGGAAACGCTTTCCGGGCTGAGGGAGATGTTCCCATAATTTATCGTATTTTTCAGCCTGGTTGACTCGTGGAAGTCTGCTATATTATACGAGGCTGGTCGGGCCCGTCCCAGGACGGGCAATGGAATTCGTAGGATGGTAGTAAAATATGTTTTAATTGGGGATACTGGGGTCTACAATCTCGTTTCTTCTCATTCCCGTGGTCAGAATGCAATAAATGTAGTTTGTTGTCGAGATATGCTGTAAACATATTTTATGCTGACCTTTGACCCACTTCTGGAAATGTGCACTTCGGAAATTCATTTCGAGCATGTATGTGTAAGTGCTTCCATTCACATCCATCCCGTACGTCGTAGCAAAAGGACGCAAAAACAAATGGGTGTACCGGGAATCGAACCGAACTACTGACCCACCCGGGATAGATGGTTAATTGGAGTGAAAGAAATCACTTAAGCAAGAACAGAGCGTTACCAAGCCCCACGGCTCAATTTCTTTCTGTTTGCTTATTGAGATGATGTAGTTTTTTCTTCTTCTCACTTTGCCGTCCACATACATACATACATGGTAATACATACGAGTGCATGCCTGAATGCATTCATGTTGTTAAATACATACATTCGCCTCCTCTTCCGTAACCAAACATTTTGAGAGAGGAAAACTAACACGCTTTGTTCTTTTTCCGTAACGCTCAAAACTCAGTGTATAACGAAAGCAAGCAACCAAGCTAAGTTGGGGGAAAATTCCGACAAGAGGCTTTGTATGATAATTTATGAAACTAGATTAAACCTGGAGTAATTGAGCTGTAAAATTTTAAACTGATTCATATGATTAACATGCAGGAGATTATGCAGCTATGATGCGCATATAACTTATTGTCTAACTTGTCGTGTACGAGGATTTTCTAAAACCAGAAAAGCATGCATAAACTTTATAAAACCGAGCAACATACAAATTTAGTCACATCGTGACAATCATTATGGAAATTGGTAAGACGGTGTTTAAGACTTAAACACTAATCTTGTTTTTGCGGAGACTAGTTTCTTCATATATTGTACATCGGTATGCATTTTTATTCATTTCATTCATATGTTGTTTCATGTATTAGATTTGTGAATCATCATTAAAATGTAAGTATATTCTCATGGCTCATGTTAATTCACCTTACGTCTCCATTTTATGGATCATTTGTGATCAATGCACTCCCCTTCTTTGCCTTTTTGTGATATACATTTTTTGTGATATATCTTTTTTTAAACAGTTTATGGTTGGCGGAAGTTAGCCAAGCTTGAATTATTTTTAGCGTTTCTAAGAGTCGGTCTTCCGTTGGTAATTTCTATCCATTTTTGGAGAAGAAGGACAAAATAAGTATGCTTCACGTTGAAGCTAGTGCTTCAGGACTATTTTAGAGACCATGGAGTAAATAGGTGCTCCATTTTGCTATTTCTTTTGGCTTAGTAAATTCGACTACAATTGGCCAACGAAGCACTTACTTCAAAATTGCTCTATTTCATTTAATTATCTTGTTCAAGTACCACTCATTATATATTCTCCACACATCAATCCAATATATTCATAATTTCCAGCAATATATGGTCCTCTTTAATGTCATAAGCATTCAATCATTCAGATAGATAAAATTTTAATCAATGATTAAACCCAATGCTATGTTTTGTCACATTTGAGTACCTGCATGGCCATCTTGCAAATGTATCAATCAATTGGGCAAAGCTAACCTTGAATTAGTTAAAGCAGTTAAAAAAATTCCCTTTGAATCCACATCTGCTTGATTCTCATTCTATAAAATACATAATTTTCCTCACAATTGTAAACTGACTAAAGTGCTTATTTTGCCAGTTCTTTTTTGCTGTCGAATTAATGCTTCACGAGGACAATGAAAAAATCATTCTAAGGCTTGACATAAACGTGCTGAATTCCCACTACAACTACTTGACTTTCCTTCACTCCGGTTTTGTGGCTGAGGTCATTCATATTCAATTGTCCCTCGTTAGCCTTTAGTGGATTTCCATCTTCGCCAAAACGTGCTTAAGAACCTATTTCCATCCAACCAAAAAGATTCGATGTATTCCAGTTTCAAACATGACTAAACAATTTACGTCTACAATGACGGCACCACAATATCAGGTATACATTGTCCGGTTCGAAATAAGTATATGCATACCAAACTAAAATACAATAGCTTTGCTTGGACTGGATATTGAATGACTGTTTGATCACAGCTACTGACTTTTAGTGGCAATTGACTAATCTTTACTAAATTAAATTCAATCATCAAAAACGGCTAATCAATAGATTTTTGCAGTATTGCAAGGGAGCAATAACGTTACAATATGTTGACTGCGTCTTTTCTGGTCAAAACTTACAATCTTTCCAAACTCAGACTCTGAACAACAACGCATTTCCCCTTTTCTGCAAGAGTCCAAAACTAAGCAGTATCGTCTGCCCTGAACGTAAACCTGTCGTGCGTCCATGCAATTCATTGTTTTCCAAAATCTATGTCTTCGCGATCACTAACATTGATGACCTTAAAATCACATCAACGTATGCAGTTGCTAAACATACAAACACTTTAATGAGGATGCAAACTTATGGTTTACGTTTACATTATCTTTTATACCAGTCACCAGGACTCAAGAGAATGCTTAGGTATATTCTAATTTACATTTCGATATGTTTTCAATCAAAATTTCATTTTGATTGACAGCTACTGATAAAAAGTTGGGCAATCGCTTCGCTGTTCACAAATACTTAATTTATTAATTTCGTTACACTTGAAAGGTTAGGGGTAACTTCACGAAAGCTAGACTAAAGTATAAAAAATAAACCGCTTATTGCCTAAATGTTCAATCATTTCAATCTCTGATTTCTTATATAATCATGTTTCTTAACAACTAATGGGGTTTCCCTACCTACACACTCTGTATTGCAATGCATAAATCAAATCAATGCGGCTAACAATAACTTTTACAATTATATTACAACAACGTTTTATTTTACGTTGCTTAATTAAACTAAAGTGTTTTTACTTGTCCGAATTGCAAACACTTCAGGGCATTATCCTTCCATCAACTCTGAAAACGATACTGTAACTCCAACTAACAAGTACTTAAATGCTTTCAACGTGATGTAGTTTTATTTTAGCTTTACCTATGTTTGTTGAAGATACTGATAAAGAATTTGGTTTTCCTGCAATACATCTATGCAATACTCTATGCAATTATGCTGTTCAAAAATACTCTGTAGTACAATGCGCGTCCAAAGGGCGGTATAACGCAGCCTGGTTTTCAATCTGAAACAAGCGATACTATTTCCTTAGACCTATAGAACACCCTTAACCAACATTAGTACGCGACTGCATTATGCCGCTTTGGAGTTTCTACTTAAAACTTTGTACATTGTCTCTTAACCTCAATATCGTGCACAAGTTCGGGGACGAGCATACTGACACAACCGGAAGTGGGTCAGACGCCAGCATAAAGGTTTTCTTACAACATATCTCGGCATGGAAATGCAGTTATATTATTGTGGCCTCGGTTATGAGTTCGTGTTAATTATAGGGATGAAATGGATGACATCAACTACGCCAAAGGTCAAAAGTGAACTCAATTTCACATTATATCTCGGCAGCAAACACAATATATTGCATTTTGACTTCGGTTTTGAATATATTGAGTACATGATTTGATCTGCGCCAAAGGTCAGAAGCCAACTCAGCAATACAGCAACATTAAAAGTTGCTTTATTGACGTCTGCCTACGGCAATTCGTTGAAATTGGCTTGTGGGAAGAGCAATACGAATAAGTTGAGTTGTTGTTGAGTTGAATAGTTAGTTGAGATGTTTGACAGAGGTTCTGGCACATAATCGTACTACACCATCATAAACCTCGGGGAGGTTGGTTTGCGGGATGTGATATCCCTTAAGTTTAAACTTTGACCTCTAACGAAGGTCAAGTCACGAATACCAGTTTCTGAAGCAAGCAATCAAATGCAAGTTTTTCTGGGTACGGCGTAATAAATACGTGTTGAAAGTTGGGCCACTTCAAGTTATACCAGCATGTCTACCTACGAAATCGCGTAAGGTATTCTGGTAAACAAAGAATAAAACCGATAGTGTGCTAATGTGGGTTCAGCCATGAAACTATTTTAATTATCTAAACATGATTTACCTTTTTTGTAGTGCACTTGCACTTTATTTTGACAAACCACTTAAAAACCAACTTACAATTTACAATGCGCCCCAGCATCTGTATTATCATCATCAGTCAGAAGAGTGGACTGTACGAAATGTCAAAATACAAGTGTTTCCTGCGATGTCATATATACTTCAATATGCCATTAGACACAATAATTTCCATTCTTTATCAATATTCAAATTCAGTAGTTGAAGCACCGGACATTTATATTCCGGATACGTCAGTCAAATATGCCTCACATGATTCAGTTGTCAGCATATATATAAAAGACCTATCATGGAATTAATCAGTAGTAGTGTTGTAAAGCAGAACAATGGATAAAAAGGGAATGAAAAATCATGCAAGTAACTTATATTGCATCAAATTGATTTTTTATAAAATTCATCATGGGGAAGGATGTTGACCCAGAAACAACTGCCAGGTCACTACTGATGAGCACTCATGCATTTGAGTTCAGGAAAGGACTTCCCCTGGAAAGTTTTAGGCTTGAGCCTGGGAAATCAAAAAATATATTTTTGTATTCCAGTGTTCTTCAATTACATGGAAATGAACATAAAGAGATAAATATATAGTTCGTTGAATAATTAAATCATTCACTCTTAATTGTGTGTCAGTAAGCTATAGTACGTAATTACTAACTAAAGTGCACTTTTATTTTCTTTAGTAGACCAACAACAAACACATGCGTGGATGGCTTTGAAAAGAAAATCTGCTCCTGTGTGCCCCATTCAACTTCAGATAACTATGTTTGGAAAAATGACTGCATAATGTACGTTAAGTTTTACGATTATATTTTTATTAAACGTATCGCACAGTTATATTGACGTTGCATTGACGTTTTATAGATTGGCCGAAATTTAATATATTGACGCATAGTGGTTGATTGCACAAACCTTCAATCGCATGGATTTTTACGTGACAAAACGTAGGATCCACCTGGTCATTAATAAGGAATATGTCCCTTATGTAGCGTTACATATATGGTGGTAAACAAGCATATATATATATACACGGTGGCCGAACATGTTTCTATCAAACTTTGTATATGGATTCCTTGAGGGTTTCTAAGCACAAATGATTCTCTTCATATGTGTCGAATTCATACCCAAGATATGGACGTTTAAAGTGGTGTACCCAGTCGGGGCCTTCGCTACAAATTGTAACATAGAGGATAGGTCAATACTTTAAAGTTAGATTCTTTGGACTTTTCTAAACATAAATTATTCTCTTTACACGAGTCGAATTCCTAACCATTTTCAAGATATGGACGCTTAAAGTTGTGTACCCTGTCGGGGCTTTAGTGACCTACACTACACCGCTACGTTAGTAGCTAATGTCCCGACCCGACAGGGACAGGGTGCACATTTTGGACCCCATATCTCGAAAACGGTTATAAATTCGTCACATATGAAGAGAAACATTTATGCTTAGAAACTCTCAAGGAATCCCTATACGAAGTTTGATAGAAACATGTCGGGCCACCCTGTATACGGTAAAGGCAAATATGTTTTTGAGTAGTGCTTGTTCAGGCTCTGAAACATTACACTACGCCGGACAGGTATGCAAAAAAGCGGCCAAGCAGCATAGCATCGTAGCGTCATATTATGGTTTAAACACTTTATTTTGCCGTGTTAAAAGTTTTGAATTTTACCCGAGTCAATTGAAGCATACATACATAGAAAGTCTTCCAATATTGTACTTGCTAACTATTTACTAATTACTAACTTGCGATGAAACATATCAAAGAGTAAGTTACTACTTTTGTTAGCGACGTGTGGGTACCTGTTACGGCCGGCCAGTCTGTCTAACAGCCGCATTTTTAAGACTTTAAAAAAAAATATTGGAACAATCACATCATCGTAAGTTTCTCTTTCCTGAATTCGAAGATGGGCACAGTCGAGCGCGCAACCTCTAGCTTTTCTTAAATAGCAACCGACAGGTTGTAACATCTTAATCAAAAGAGCATTAAAGGTTACTTCTAGCGCGATGTTGAAAACTTTAAAATGACTCAGATTCGTGCTGGTAGGAGTGCTGCAACTCAGTTAATTAGAAACAAAATCTGTAATCAGATTAGGGATGTGCCATGCACATAGTTGTTGTGCCTTATATACTTCATCCGAGATCAAATGTAGTTATTGTTTTGATTTTATGTACGTACATTACACATTGTACATTATATGTACTTATATTACATTTTTTTATTTGACCTTTAACTCCTGAGCTAGTTCAAACTAATCAGCGCTCTTTTTTTGTCTTTATGTATCCATTGGCGTTGTCAGAAGTCAACATTTTGTCGTCTTGACATGTTTTTTGAATTTAGTTGACATTAGGTTTCCAACCTAAGAGCTAATGAACGTCTATGTCAAGTTTGGCGTCAATCTTATGAAGCATACTGGCGTCATCGCGCAGACGGACTGATAAACTGATACCTAGTAACACGGGAGAGATATTTTACCACTCTCGATTTTTTGTCCTGCTTTTATAATTTACCATGTACACATGGCATATAATAACTCAGAAACTACTCAACTTTTCCACATTCTGTTGCCACTAATTGATCGATGTTCAAAATTTGAAAATATGGCGCGCGCTCAGTTTGGGATTCTATAACGCAGTTCAATCAATTAGGGAAACTACGAAGGTGTACGACACTATGTTTTCAGCAAGGCATACATAAGGAGTAAAAATAGTCAATTTTGAATTACATTTGGTAACAAGTTATCTATATCTTGTTTGTCAGGTTTATCATACTATAATCATTTTTTGTCCGTTTGATATTCACTAATATTATTGTGTTGCAGGAAAATGCTCGTGCTTCTAATCGTATCGGTAGCAGTTGTTGCACTTTCCCTGGGTCTTTTTATAGTTTACGCGATGAAACACTCGGAGACTGGTGGAAGCAGAATGCCATTAGCAATGGTTCCCGTTAGTGGTTCCTTTCAAAGCAAATTTCAAAATGGTAGGGCAGAGGATTGGAACTATATTCAGGAACTCGGAGCAACACAATCCCGCATACACATTTCAGTTTCCAGTGACACAACGGACTTGGTTATAGCTAAACAAGATCATGGAGTTGGGTTAATTTCCGGAAGGCCCAAATTCTGCACTGAAGCTAATCACAAGATTCCAGATCTCAAATTTAATATGACAACCAAATTACAACTTTTAGACATGCAAGATTGTTACAATTACTTGAAACTAATACTAGGCAAATGGGACTTTCCCAAGGTTGAAACTTTAAAGTTGCAACGGGTGAATATTCGAGAGCAGGAATTTTCACTCCTTGCAAATTTTATTGGGAAGTATAATAGAACTTTGCATATGGTAGAACTGGACGAATGTTATATATGTCCATCCCTAAAATGTGACCCGGCAATGATAGACTTTCCCGAGCACGACTTCCAATTAGCAATTAAAAGGAGTCGAAATGCAATGTTTTAATAGTAAGTAAAGCTGCATATATAAATAGAAATCATGTTCCCAGAATGTTTAATATAACATGTCATCGGTTTTAGCAGCATTTATTTTTTTTAACATTTGTATCATTCTTGTAATCTTTTATATGTAGGTTTCTCGCTATGGTTTACAATGTATCTTCAAATGTTAGGGCAATCAGTAAACATCACAGAAAGACGAGAACAACAAATAGGAAGAGTGCTACACAAAGAAATTGACAAAAACTTTATGATGAAGCTATTAAAATATTTCCATTAATGTTCCACAATTTTAACTAAATTCTAAAGTGAATGGAATTTTGAAAAAAAGATCAACGATAGTAAGATCATGGTACTAAACTACAATTGTTGACGTAATTTTTTAAATAAATTCGATTCCTTTGGGTAAGGTCAACACAGCAACTGGGTGATAACTGTTACATGGTAGACAAATTTTAGGTAAAAATATCTTAACAATGCTCTAGATGTTAATTGTACATTTTTAAAAAGAAAATCGGACAAATACAAAAACATGTAATGCTATTTTACCGCTCAACGTCCCTACCTCATCCGTAAATACCTGCCAAGACACGAAAACTTTATTGAAGGCAAAGAAACATACTTTAATCATGTTGGTATGTTACCTGAAGATATACTAGATCACATTGTAATTGAATCTCACGAATTGGGTGAATATTCGCTCAATACGAAATCTTGACCAATATTTTGTGATTTAGAAATTGAAGCAATGGCGTTGTTTTGTTAGGAGGATAACTGTTTTGTATTTTGTATTATTATTATAATTTCAACCTAGGAGGACTATCCTGTGGGACAGGAAATGTGTGAGTGATCTTCAATATCTGATAACAAATTCAGGTATGAAACATGTATGATAATATGCAGTTAAGATACATTGTCATTAAAAAGTATTTGAGTAATGAATAAAATGTGGTTTTTGTTTGTCATGATGACTGCCTGAGAAAGTGAGATGTTGCGTATTCTGAAATATTCCCTGATTAATTTATCCACTGGTTCACAGGGAAAATAGCTCAAAACGTACTTTGTTGATTATAATTACGGCTAACAAGCCACTACCCAACTAAAGCTTCACAAGAAACTAACATCATTATTTGCGTGTAGTAAGTATGCCGTGGAGCAAATTTTGCAATATGATAGGGGCTTCCCCAGCTCATTCACAACACTTGTTAAAATCCGTGAGGTAATTTAAGCACAGCAAATAAATGCTGGTATGCCTTTCAAGCAATCTCACAGTAATACTTTAAAAGGGAACAAGAACTCACAATCAGTTTCATTTCCCTTCCATCTGTCTACGACTGTAGCCTTCTTATTCTCTTGGAGATTGGATAATATGGAATCCCAACCAAACACAACCCGTTGTGGCGTGACACCGGTCGAGCTGAAACAATCAATGAGCTGTCCTGTCGTCCACCATGCAATAATTGCATCATCAGAGAAACTATCTAGTACGGACAAACATTAAATAATTATAGGTGATTGGTCCAAATCCAGGATGTAAGATGGGTAGTATATTATTATGAGATATGAAGTACAACATGAACGAAATGGTTAAAGCTGAACACACGAGAGAGACTACAATTGCATTCGGAATGAAAACCTTGGGCTCATGTGATGACTATTTGAAGACAGATGATATGATAAGTCTGTTGGAAAGAAAACAAGTTGGATACTAGCTCGGGCACAACTGGGGTTGGCAATGCAGTGCACTGGTTGTGGCTTGTTCATGCAGCCTTACTCCTCTTTAGTCAACAATGTGAGGTTTATTTCGGAGCAATAGCATATTCTTTCAGAATTTTAGTTTAAGTAATTAAATTACAAACCTATATAAATACATTGTCTAATAATAACACTTGCATAAAATTTGAATTAGGAAATCTTACGATATGCAGTTGAGCTTACGTTAATTAGACATTTCTATTATAAGTATATTGTGATATAAGATTATTACTTAAGTGGTTATTAAATCATCCGACTGAATATAGTATAATTTATGTTCCCAATTTAATTCCTATTTATCAAGTGTCTTGGAATGTGTCTTGCAAACACTTTATTGCCCTGTAGTATATTGTGGTGATCCAAAGAAGGTTAAAATAATTAATAGGTAAGCAAGTACTTGAGTGTAGATTTTTCTTAAATATTGGACTTAACTTACTCGCGACTTAACTACTGCTTTGACTACCACTAGGATATTCAATACTTTGTGATGGCCCACTTTCCCTCTTTTCATTATGACGGTACGTGCATAGCGGACACAGTTTAGCTTAACCAAATACAATATATAAAGCATAACAACCCTTAATCCTTTACCAACAGATGCAACTCCCGTCGACTGCGACGTGCTAACGATTTTTATTGCAGATTTTGCTTTCATCTTGCTGTTTTACCCTGGCCTCCAGCTCCATTCCATTCAACCTCTATATTATCCTCCAATTAAAAGCAGGTCTACCAGACGACCAACAATGAAATCCAGCATGACCAGTGTCGTGCCCGCCTCGACGAAATTGCTCCCTCCAAGATGCACTTTCACGGGCCACGCTGAGCGAATTTGTCTCCGGAACAGCTTAGAGTGCAACGTGTCCGGCTGACACATTTTCGCCAGCACATCGACGGAGGTTGTGTGCACATTCCCTGCAGTGCCCACCACCATCAGGTGTAGCAGATACGATGAGGGAACTGAGCCGATCGCCATGAGCTTCATGAGCAGCGGCAGATTGCTGGACCCTTCAACAATCTTGAGGACCAAATACGCCGTCGAAATCTCCACTGCCGTGATTATCGTAATGAACGCCCAGCCAGCGGTGGAGCAGTAGTTTGCGAAGGACCTGTTCAGAATCTGGCAGGCGGCGTACAGCTTCCGCTGAGCAGGAAAGTCGGAGTTGAGCCGAACTGACAAGAACTTGAGCAAGGTGGTCTGGGTCAGGGAGCCCAGGAATAGGTGCAGCCCAGTCATGATCGCCTGCGAGTACAGCGCTTTCCAAAAGAGGACATGAGGAATTGCAGCTCCAACACCGGTCATCACCTTC
>JAANSN010004342.1:0-15372 GCA_036850665.1 Dicranocentrus wangi | reverse complement strand
CTCAAACGAGTGAGTAAGCAAGGACGAAGTATGGATTTCAAAACCCAAAAATAATCGAAACCTATTGTGCGTATAACCGTATGAGTGAAATGAGCGAGTACCCAAGACGAATTACCACAAAACAAGATCATTACTGTGTGATTTTGAAATGCTTGAATTCATCAGGCGTGCATATCTCTCATTCCAATCAGTAACTTTAAGAATCGAAGCTGTCTCATGATGTTATTACATGACTCTGTCAAATTCTCTCTAATTCTCCCCTTTCCTTATTATTACGCTACAAGTACCTAATTTCTGTTGAAAGATAAGAGGAGGGAGGGAGATTGATCAGGCAAAAATGTGGTGCAAATTGATATTGAGCAATTAGTCAAAAAACACAAAAAAAAAGCTTTCAGACACGTATTCCACTTTTCCCCCTGTCACCCATCCTTATCAATTCATTCACAATTAAGCCATCTGCACGGCGACGCAGCATCATCATCCCGGCTTTTGCTAATGGGCTCACTACCAAGTACCTACAGTATGCCAAGACGCAGAAACGTCATGTTTACAGATTTTTATCACTCACAATCAGAATTACTCATTCCGCCCACCCCCTCAGAAGAATCCTTAATTTTTTGTCATACTTTGTATCTCTGTCTGTGGCACACCATTAATTGCGTTTGTTTTGCAACAACAACTGACAGCTTACCCACAAATTCTCAAGTGTCTAGCTAGTGGAGCCCTAGAAATGTCTCAATATACTTATTCACAATTTTTTTTAGAAAAAAAAAAGTTACAAGGCCAAGTGCCTGGCTTAAAATTAGGACCAAGTGAGGCGTGAAATTACTTCTGCGTATACATATGTTATCAAGCATATATACTTATTACCTCTTGTTAAGATAAGTAACTTTATTATGGCTCATGTGATACTACTGCATGCATGCATGCAGAGTGAATTCACTACAAACAATGAGCAGACTACACTAACCATGCTCATTACTTATGCAGTCGGAGTCGGTACTCCGCAGGCCCTGCTTATTAGCTACATTTTGGCTCTTGGTTCGCTCTCTGCGTTTTTGTCTAAATCACGTCGCGATCTAAATATTAAAACAAACCCCAGCAGAGACACAAAGTAAGGAAAGTGGTTGATGCAGAAATTCTGCTAGTACGACGAGCATGGGATAATTTGATGAACTACCTCAAAATATGTGATATACTGTTCACACATGAAAATGTGTGGATTTTACAGAGAAAAAAACAATGCAATCCCTTTTCAAATTATTTCGACTGACAACCGACGCTGCTGATATTCAGCGCGGTGGTGCATCACATCACACTAGTTATGTCTCATTTGGGCTAGGATATCGCTCGAGTTGATGTAATCTGAGACGACGTATGTTTACAAGGGAGCAGCGTCGTCAGAAGCGTATGGATGAAATGGAATCATCAAAAAATCTCGTAAAATATATTTGGGTAAAATAATTGTACCTAAATAAACGAGAGTAATATGTTCATCCATACAAAACTTTTGATATAAAAATCGTTTTCCATTTGTATTTTTGATACATAATAATGAATTGCGGTTATACACTACTACGGACGACGGACAGACCCTACTGCACATATTTTTTTTTGTATCAGCATACCTAAGTATCATATACTAACTATATCTGTTTTCTATGACTCAAGATCACGGTTGGCCTTCCTTTCTATTCACCTACAACTTACAAGTGCCATCTTATGTAATGTTCATCGCTCGAAGTTCGTTCGTATTCACTTGGTCGTGAATCACATCGCTTATCATGTGTGTTCACGAATCATGTATGTACCTGCCTAAACGTCCGACGCTTTTTTTTACGTTACACACAACTTACTTTTAATGTACGTAGTGCGTTCGTTGTGGCGTTGAAAGAATGAGATTACGCCATACTCTAAACTCTATATGCCACATTTATTAATTATATAGTCCCTTTTACATAACAACCTCAAAATCTCTCGGTCAAGTTGATTACCCAATTTCATCATCACACAGACATTGTATTAGTGTTATGATGATGATGATGATGATGACGACGATGAGGACCATGCTATTGTACTTTAAAATGTCGGACATGCACTCTTCCCCATAGTACACGTTAGTGCACGTACCCACATGACCTAAAAATTTCTTGATGATTAAAAGTTTTTTTCTTCACTGAATGACACGATTATATTCTCATGTTGGAAGCATAGCACATAGGGATCGATATACCTATACCGACGTCACAGATGCGTACATAGGTATACACAATTCATAAATTGAGTTTAAAAAAAATAAAACTGAACTGCTTACCTTGCAAATCTTCCAGGTCGAACAAACCGGGATGGATGAAATCTGTGGGTGTAATTCATGGGAAATAGGTCTTCGACAATGAGCCGTTCCGTTTTCGCCGCTCCATCCACAGGTGAAAACAGGTATTCAGGGTCATCCACATAGTTAAGTCTTTGCATTCCAGTGCCCAGCAGGAGGGCCATGAAGAAAGGGACAATTAAAAAGTAACTAGGATTGTTGCCAATCTTCACTCCCAGCCAGTAAAACAGTCTTGTCAGACCATGGTCAATTATGGCTAAACTGCACTCCCCCATCGCGTCGGTTGCTGGAAAGTCTGGCTCGTCAGCAAGATGATCTTCCTCCTCCTCCTCCTCTTCCTCCCCCTCTTCGATGACTGCTTCCTCACCTTCTTCGATGACGAGGTGATGGGTCACCCGTGGTGGTTGCGTTGATGTTCCGCCCCCTCCGTTGCTCCGTCGTTGTAACGATCCGCCCGGAACTGTTACTCGGAGTGAATGAATGTGTGGAGGTGTGCCCTCAGCCTGGAATCCAACGATAATTCGCATTTTGCTTGTTAGAGACTTTTCTTTAAAATAAATACTATATTTCCCTCGGGATTAGCATGTTTAGCCGGATACACCACAACAACGACAACAGCAGCAACAGCACGACAAATCACTTTTACTTTTGTTTGCCCACATTGTATGCATTGTATCTTTAGTCATGTTTACTAAAACCGTCTTCACTTCAATTTTTCATGGACTTTAAAAGCCAACCACTCCGTGAGGCATTGTTTTTACTCTGATTTTCACACCTGCTCCCCACAAACACACTCAACTAGCACAAAAATGATGATGGTAAAATATGTGCATGTTTTCAAACCACGAACAAACGCGAACCCCATCAAAAGGATAGCAACAGCAAAAAAAAAAATGTTTCGAATCGTGAAACTGAAATGGAATCTTGTTTTGAGCCGGATGAATTTTTAGTTAACCAAAACGAGAAAAAAAATGTAGTTCACTGCTAGCTGCACCACACACACACATATCAAGAAAACAACTCAAAATCCACCACGTTAACTTGACTTGCGCTGTGTTCATGTGTGTTTTAGATTCAGATTATGGTAATACCAACACCACCACCACCACCACCACTATTTTGGTAAAGTGGGGCTAAATACTAGTAAAACCATGTACTTTCTTAGATCTCTTCAATCTAATTTTTGCGTGTTTAGGGTCAGTTGAAGTATTCTATAAAGGCAACTGCTTCAGGCAGTTTACCCTAACCAAACAATATTAATATCATGATGATGATGAATGGCAAGATCTGTGCAAAACGGAGGAGGGCTGCTACTAATGATAACCACTTCAACCTAATCAACCCTCCATACAACACCCCACCACCAACCACCACTGCGATAATTAGTATCCAAGTTATGTTTTCGTTGGGTAGTCCCCAACAGATATATACTGTTTTTGTAGTGCTTTGCTTTTGCTAGCTTTTTTAGGCAGCCCAAAAACTTTATTTCAGATCTGTATCGAAGCCAGTCCCAAACTGAATCTGTCGAGAGTCCAAAATGATAAACTTGATGAAAAAACTTTCCTTAAGGAAATTCGCTGCTGCCCTTCCGACGAGATATATGTATTTATGTGAATCATTCATCAGATCTCATAATATATTGTCTTACTTAGTATGCTTATGTCAGTGTGTTTTAGTAGTTAGATACGTCGTCCGCCACCGTCCACCACTTTTAATGCGTTTTGCTCATTATTATATAAACAGAGATCATAAAGGATTTACACCGACCGCATGTACGTATAGTATCCACATATATGTGTGCAAAATTTTGCGCTGATTTTGCACAAAAAGGTAGCATGTTCGAGATGACGGCAATATATGCTTTGTACTCTTGTGTGAATCATCTAATCTTCAGTTCTAGTAGCAATTGGGATTTTACATTACTCCACATTATTGCCACTTTAAAAAAAGGGAATGTGGCAGAGAGTGTGTGGAGTATTATATAATGAAAAAGGACTTTTTATGCTCGATGATCTTATTACGTTTTTTTTCTTCGTATTTTAGAGAATATATATATATATATGCACACCGTGTGTCAAGATACAAGCTAAAGTACGTGAGGTGTGTGTGTGTGTGTGTGTGTAGCTGTGATGGATATGTGCTGTGAACGATGTCGTCACAAATGACCAACAGCCCGTCTCCCATTTTTTTTTGTCGTTTTTAACCAAAGCTTTTAAGTGTATTAAACCATACAAACGTGATTATCATAATGTACTACGTAAGTAGCCTAATGTATGCATCCGTTAAAAGTAATGTGCAGGCAGTGCAGGGTTATCTTATTGGTACGCCAACAACAGAGTATGGGGTAGATAATGCAATAATAGTAAGTACGTACGTGGAGTTAGTATTTAAATACTTTCTGTAGCAGCAGCAGCAGCGCAAAAGTTAGTTTTGGCTAGGTATAGTAATTTCCATAATTCCACGCTACGTTTATTATTTTTTGTCTTTGTTGTTGGAGAATTAATGATATGCTAGAAGATGTGTTATTAAGGGTGTCTTCTATTGTTTGTTATTGAGCGACAAATGGATGTTGATAACCAGTATGGCCCTATATGGATTCGTTTTATTTTTGAAAAAGTGCTCGTCAAAATTAATAAACTGCGAAGAATTACGGTAAAGTTTCGTCCAACCAGATGTGCGTCCATTTAAAAATAAAAATCAATCCTTGCATATGATGAAGAGGAAGAACAGAAGTTACAAATCATTAATTTTCCTATCCGTGAAATTCAAATCCCTTACATACAGATTGCAAGACGAGCTAAGGCGTCGCAATTTTTTTCGAGTTATTTTGTGTGTTCTGACGAGGTAACAGGTAGGTTTTTAGCATATGTTATGTCTCTGGTTGTAATGTACATATTTTACCTTATTGTTTGCAGACTGATTAATTTCTACAAATCACAAGTTTTACATGTCAACCTAAGTGCGTCTGTGATAGGGAAGAGATAATTGACTAAAGACAATACCGTTAGTCAGTAAATACTGCATATTATACCTCTCGTGCTCAATAACCATCATAGGCACTACGTACTTAATGTTAAGATGATATTTAGTAAACAAAAGAAATCTTTTGGCACCTGCTGAGTGTCCACTGAGAAATTGCATAGTATTTTTACACTATGAAAACAAAAACACNTGAGAAATTGCAAAGTATTTTTACACTATGAAAACAAAAACACCACTTGGCCACACACAAAGAATGTGACAATCTATCGACGCAACGAGTAAAACGCTAGTTCGTGTGGAATGGATGCGCTGAGCGCTATCACTAGACTGAAAAATCCACTGATGCTGCCGATACAGCCGAAACAACCGAAAATTACAATAAAAAGAAGAAATAGCTTACCCAAAACTGTTGCGAATTTGTAATCACTTGCTGATTTAGCAAGTTGCTAACTTCACTCTTCACGGGTTATTACCGAACTGTAATTAGCATCAACACAGCGCTCTTGTTATGGAGCGGATTGAGCGGAATATTTTCATTTCGTGAGTGTTGCAATGTTCGGTGCGAATGTACCAACGTCAAACAAAAACCCTTCTAATCCTGCGAAACAACAATTTCTCGGGTTTTCCTCATACTCCCAGTCCCAAATCAGCACAGAGTTTAGTTTTTATGGCATATTGCCTAGTAGTAGCTATCATAAAAAACGCTAAAACCTCGCTGCTTGTTTTTCTACTACTTTCGTCATGGGATAACAAACTTTGCTACTTACTTTACTACGTCAAAACGTATGCTGGACCGGACCGACTATTAAATAATTTAAATCAAGTCGCAATAAACATAAACAGGGGTAGATTGTAAAAAGTTCGATAGAATGAAATGAGGATAGTTTTGAAGAAAGAACGCGTATGATGTGTAGAAATAGTCGTTACTTGTCTCTTTTTGCTTTGATGAGGTTTCTCTTGAGACTTGTTTTCAGCTCGTTTCACAACTTGCGACTATTCAGGGATTAGGGATTCACTAGCTCTAGTTACCTATATTTTACTTATAACCTTCCTCTGTGACTGGGTTAAGGGTAGTGGTCAAGGTGTATTATCCGGTCTTAGTCAGAATCACTTTTATTTTCATCACTCTATCTATACCCAACATTTAAGTCCCAGGTGAACACATGCATTGCATTTTTTGTATTCAACGTCAAATGCACGTGATAATTGTCAAGGTTGGGAAAACATGGTTGTAGTTGTTGTAGGGTTCTTTGAACGGAGCTATTAATGGATCCACCAAACGAGTCGAATACTTGGAAATCCCAGCATACATCTTCTTATTCAAACAACAGAACAACAAACACCTGGAGTGCTTCTCAGGTGAGCGTCCTTGAATATCCGGATTGGAACAGTTACCCAGTTCTCTTTCACATTATTATTCAACAAATAACACAAAGAAACCAAGGTGCACTGATGATATCTACTACTCCCGTTCCCTTTCAACCCTTTTACAAGGACAAATAATAAGTCACACACAATTTGATCTCGAAAATATCCACATTTTAATGGCGTCGTCCGTCGTCCCCTTCTTTGCTCGTGCGGAGCAATAAGGTAAAAACAATCGTGCGTGATTGATTGATTGATATATGAAATCTGATACAAAAACAAAGTTGAAATGAAATCAATCAAGAAGAAACTCGAAAAAGAATTACGAAACTACACCCCAGACACACACACTTGATATGATAAAAATCACCAGAAAAAAAACTTTTTGGTTAGGGAAAACGGCTCGAAACGGCTAAAAAATCGATTTTTTACTAGAAAAATCATCAAATTTTCTATAATATCTTATGTGCCTTGAGAGGGGGGAACAAAAAATGACTAAAAGGTGATTGCACCACCACTGCACTGCACCATGTCCTCAACGTCCTCGTCGTGCCGAAGATGATAACGTTGACGATTGTGGCAGTGGCATAGGCATAGGGTATCCAAAAAGCAAGTAGTTTTGTTTTGGCTTTTGGTGCGGCAGCAGAATCATAATGATCTTTAAGAAGATAATAAAAAAGATGATGAAAAACCTGGCTGATGACTTGTTATCGCTAATGTAGCATGCATTATTATTATTTGCAGAAGTATATAATACGTTTGCCGTGTGTGTATTCCCCCTCGTGTTAAAAGTAAAAAGACACACACACATGGGATACGACCGAGTCCCTTTGATGGTTTGTGTGGAAGGGTCAATTGGTCAGGTGAAAGTGTCAATGTGGGACAATCTTGATTGTATATTACGTTTAAATATATAATATACATACTACAAACTTTGCTACTACGTGCTGCTCACGAATACACTGTGTGTGTATAGTTGTTTCTCCCTTTTTGACTGTATAACTACCGTCGTGGCCACATCTTTGAACATTTTTTTTTGAGTACCAAAATGACTGAAAGCAAAAATGCTGGTCTTCTTGTGGTAGTTATCTGGTTGTATAGTAGTAGTACCACATGACCACATACATATTATCTGACACTTTTTTTTGAACAAGAAGCTTATTTCTCTCAGGCATTGACAATTTTGGCATATACCATCGAGCAAGGTAATCTACTTCTTTCTCAGACATCGTGTGTAGTGTTGTATACTTGTGAGGAAAAAACTCATTTTCGTGATAAAGTGTAACTGCGATTTGTCTATTGTTTATATAATCAACCATATCTTCAAACAACAGGTATGCGCATACTTTGTATTGTACAAAAAGGGGAAATCGATTTAATGGAAGTGTCTGGCTGGGTACAAAAAAAATCTTGATTTGATGAGTAAACCCCGAAAACCGGAAAGTCTCCATTGAGCTAATCTTTTATCAGCTTCGTATATGTTTCGAGAGTTTCGTCGACGTGTCGTGCCACCCTAGGAGGTTGTTGATGTTGATGAAGAATGGATTCTATTTCAAGGCTAATGAAGAAATTGTTATTGCCGTAAATAAAAATTTCAGCGAGAATCTTAATACATCAATATGTATCAATCAAAATCAACTCAGCAGCGCTGAATTGGTGTGCATGTATTTTAACAAAGGTTTCATTTTATAAAATGTTCCTAGCCTACGCATACTACTTACTTACTTGTACCGTGTACTGTGTACTTTAAATTGAATGCGTTGTAATAACTGCGACTTGGTTGATAGTCAGCAGCGGTGACTGGTAGGTTACAATTCATGAAAGATGATCACCAGGTAGGCAAACAAGTAAGATGTTGATTGCAGCTGAACTTGAATTGTGGAGGTAATAGTCATAAGAAGATATTGTCGTAGATAGATATCTAACTTGTCTGACAATATAAGTTGGTAGGCATGCCCATGTCCATCCGCATAATATGTATACACCACACGACATAGCACAACGCAACGTGCCTATCCGAACAGAATGCTAATTCGATAGTGAAAAAAGTTTCTAACATGCGAAGAAATTCAGACAGTTATACCCTTATATCTGCATACTTACAGATGTACATCTCTCGAGAAACACAAGTAGTAACCAAATGACCAACCTGGCCACACTGACCCAAAGACCACAAAAATGATGATGAGAAGAGACGCATCAACTTTCATGTTGTTTGATGACTGAACAAAATGCCCACATGGTTAGTTGGTAGTAGTCGTCGTGGTCGTGGTGGTATAAGTATAGGCATGTACTTTTACGTTTGTTCTCTCGAATCTGCAACATTTCGCAGCTGACGACTCTGCTATAACGGAGTAGCAATTTAAATGAAAAAGCATGTATCCCAGTCCTTCTTTCTTAAAAGTACTTATTATTATTATTTGCGTAGACTGTCGATTTTTATATTCGTGTGTGCATGTGAACTTTCCAAAGAACTGAGAACGAAGTCAACCTTCAACTATAACTTGATGGCCAACAATGAACTCTCTGCTCTGATGTTGGTGATGATGATGATGGCGTATATGTATGTATCCACAATATCCACACGACCAAGAAAAACACATCAACCTGTTGACTTATGCATGATGATCCACTGCTGATGGCATATGAATGACCTATATTTTTCTCACCGTGTGCATCACACCGCCAGTGGATAATACTGGTTGTTGTACCAATGAATTTCCTTCTGGTTTTAAATTCACTTTCTGTCATATCCGGTCCTGCATGATGAGGGGTGTGATGTTGATGTATCATTGTATCTCCCTGCACGTCTAACACTGGTTTCAAACATGCGTACGTACGTCGTACCCAGAGTATTAAAAACAACTTAAGTATACAAAACTACTTGTAAAACTTGCTGGTTCATTGGCAAATGAAATAGAAACTGAATTATATGATTGTCTTTACGAAAAAAATATGCTGACTTTTCAACTTTTTTTTTGTGGTGCACTCAACTCGTAATAATCATTTTCCCCCCATGAGAAAAAAATCCTTTAGGTATTCATCTCTCTCTCTCTGATCTCTTCAAATCTTCAAATATTTGCAATTTGGTGTATTCATTTCCTAGAGCAATCACACCGAGAGGGTGAGTGAGTGACGTAGATGAATGATGGTAGGCATTAAATATTAACAAGTGGTTTGGTTTATACAAAAATCGCTTAAAGCACTCAATTCACTTTTCATTAGCTTAATTTTTTTGCATATTCAAAGAAATTTTTTTTTCTCTCTCTCTCTCTCTGAAGCACGTCTTTGTTCTCGATTGTCAAGTACATTGATTTTGGTACACACGAACGCAGCAGACGCAGCTAACGGTACAGCTAGACAGAATAATAAACTGGAGACTCATCGTGAAGTCGCAGATTACATTCAGTTTTTAGCTATGGAGTTGGAGAGTAATTAACAACAGTTAGTTTGACAAAAGCGCTAGTGACGCACATTCACGAATTCCTGACGACTTATAGGATGACAAAGTATGTTACACCATTTAAGAGGATTCCCTACATGAGTTTCGTAAGGAGTAGATCAAGTGGCGTTTTGTGTTTGTGTTGTTGGTCAATCGACTTAAAATTGTTTATTTAAATTTGCATTTTGCGGCCTTCAAGGACACTATCAGGCGCCCTACTTCAGGTTCGCAGTCGCAGTTCTCTAAAAAAAGAATGATGATGGAGTACCTGTAATTTGTTATTTGTGCCGATGCACCTCTTCTTTTTACACCTGCTCACAAGACTCACCTGCCTGCACCATTGCATTGTTGCATTGGAGTCGTCGTTCGTGATGGCACGAAAATGAAACCATATTTTGCAGCCTATTATTGTCACCTACAGAGAATATTGAAGATTTGTCAAGTCACTCCGAGGGAAATCGTCAAAAGTGCGTTTCGTTTTGTGACAAAAAATTATTATAAGCATCCCTGTCAAAAAATGAAAACCTCTTTCTTGTGAGCTAAAATTAGGTCAAATTTGTATGCACCTGCTCAGGTGTAAGGTGTATAGTAGTTATGTTGTAGTACTCCCCAAATTATTACAGGTAATTAAATATAAAATGTAAGCTTATATTAGCTGCTAGAAGAACCACATATATCATTAATTTCATTCTTGTTGATAAACCTTGTCGAAACCTTTGAAACTGATGTGCACATCAATTCCCAATCTTCTCTCAAATTTACCACATCATCAGAATCATAAACGCAATCCGGAATTCTGCTAAATGTGTGCATTAATAATGGGGCTCCCCTCTGCCAACAATCATTATAAGCTGGCAATTTTAGTTTTTGCATAATTCGAAAAAGCCTAGAGAAGAAACACGTCGTAACTCTACTTTTCTACTTTCCTCATTCACTTTCAAAGTTAGACAGGCACTTTGAGAGTTGCAGAGGCTACGCAGAAAAAAAATAGTTCTTTCTAAAAAATCATTATTATTATTATAGCCCACCAAACTCCCCATCATGCACACATTAGAGGGGGAAATGAAAGCCAATACGAAATACAATAATAATTACCAACAATGGTTTTGCTTAAGCAAGTAAAGTAAATCCATAATACAATGGCCAAGAGGAAGAGAAGAGATGACCTACAAAACGAATTTCTTTGGCTTCTTGGCTTACTAAAATAGCTTCGCTAGGGAGTAGGCAGCGGCAGCAGTATCAGCATCAGCGATACTTATAGCCATTTAGCATTTTCACAATATATATTCCCTCTGCCTGGCTCTGCACACGTACATGTATTTTACAAGTTTGGGATTGCGATTCACCTGCGCTAAGTTGATGATTCAAATAGTTATTTTCGTATGCACATCATTTCCCTATAGCTTTATAAAAGTAAACATCCGCGTTATACCAGAAAGAGAAGGCTCTGGTTGAGAACAACACTATGCATTTAGGAGTCCTTTTGTTGGTAGTCAGCAAGCACGAGAAGAAGAGTTAGTGTAATTCTATACTACCGTCAACAATGCACACTGGGAGTAATGGAATGCAGAAAAAAAATGATTACGGAGGATTACATTGCACATTGTTAAATCAAGAAGGAGCGGAGTCGTTGTCGTTTTTTCGTGAACACACACATCTTCCTCTATTACTAGCATCTGAAGCGACAGAATGGCTGTAATAATGACTTTAAAAAGTGTTCTAATTTTGATGCATCTGCTGTCAGAGAGGGATGCGATGACTAGGCAGTATATATGGCAAGACGAAGAGAGAGAAAAAACATCATTTTCTTTTAAGCATCCTAAAAAGGTAGGCCACGCACCGTTTTTGCAGCCGCCGAGCCGGTAAACATTACAAGCTTAGGCTTTTAACAATCGAATCCGAGTTCGGAACGAGAAAAACGAAATATATAGATGTATCACGCAATTACTATATATATCGGAGCCGAGAACGGATATATAATGCTGGCGGATCGTTTTGAATACAGGTCAACCAACCACTGTTGATTAGCTTCGAAGGAGAAACGCCGCATTGTTGTTATAGACTCATCCGATGCGTTAACACGCATACACACGTAAATGCAATCACCACGTTATCCAGAATACTCGTTTTCGTTTCGTATAATTGCAAGAGGAGGGCCTATGTAGCCTATTATTTATGGATTTTGGATGTGGCTCAAATATTTATTAGGGGTAACGGTAAAGATTTTTAAAAAATCATCGGTATGCAGTGACATATGATGAACGATCGGTTATTATCTCGTTCTAAATCTGGGTTGGACTTGGGATATTGTTGGATGTGAGGATGCATCACAATATAGATATGCAGATGCAGAGAGATACACGGAACCGGTCACTATTTTACAATTTGGTCAGTAGTGGTAGTAGTAGCTTATTGATGAGAGCACTTATGGTTATAGGATGAAGAGCACAAGGTCTAGGACAAGGTAATAAAGTTATAGATGCATGTACATCCTGAGTTCTCTGAGTTGTTATTTAAGACCATGTATCTATCTACTCATCTTGCATTGTTCTTGCAAAAACATGATCAAAGCCTGGCTACTACCTAATATTACCTATCTAGGAAGGGGAAAAATGTTGACGGGTTTTCACTTCATGTGGTGGTGGTGGCTGTGACTGGTGCTGGTGACGACTGTGGTAAAACTCAGGAGGACGTAACGGGATTGTCCATATTATTATAGCCGAGTAAACAAGCGTTGTTTTGTTGCTCGTCTTTTCGAGTTTGCACAGCATTATCGAGAGAGAGCCGACCGAACCATGCAAAATAATAATAATGATTTAACAATGACATGACAATCGGCCACAACGACTTCCTACACAAACTATGTATATGTAGTAAAAACCCCTCCGCCGCTCTCGCTCAGTTTATCTTTTGGCTACTTATGTAAATCATTCATGGGATATCGGACCCAATACACGTATATACTCGGCAGGTATAGCTAGCGTGAATAAATAATCACACACGTCACTTCATTGAGAAAAAAAACAATGAGGGGCTGCTGAAGACAAATTTTCGCCTCGGAGTGATTCTCTCTGTCCACAAAGGATTGAAAAGTTTAGGGGGCTCTTCTTTTACACAATGCGTGACAATAAGGATAGGATTAATGATGACAGAAATCACTCTTACACACCGTGATATTTTCCCAGCTATTGATGTGAGATGCCTCTCTCGCTCTTTGGAATCTTTGGTGCGATATTGGTCACCGAGATGAGATTCCTTTTGAATGAGTGTTGTACGGTTACATCTCTTAAACCAAGACAAACCAACAGTTATTTCGCCAATGTACTCACACACGGCAAAGTTGAGAGAAAATTCTCACGTGTATGTGCTCACGAATCCCGGATTTCCCACCCCACAATGACAATATTGTCAAAACAGATAAATAACGTAGGCACGCACGGCCAGTAGTGATACACTCAGGAAATTGTGGAACGGTGAATCAAATCACTGCTGGCAAAAAAGACATGCATAATATCATATTTTTTGTATGTATGACTTAAGTGCCAAAATAATTTTATGTATAATCCGGGATGTCTACTATTGATGTAGATCTGCCGGGACGTGGGCCTGTATGGTTTTGTAAGGTGATAGAGTAAAATGAATGTTAAAGTTTGGGTGACTTGATTAATAATTGTAAATTACATAATAAAAATTTTGAATGCAGTGATTGTGTGATGAATTTGCACATGCGCCAGTGAGCTGTTGGATGATTTATGAGAGTAATAAGTATTTTCCCAATGTACATGAACTCAATTCATTTTATATCCCATCCTCGAGTCTGGCTGGAAAGTACGTCACGCCAGACTCCCAGCTGCATATCTCGTACTTGCGTTGCGGCTCTTGTGAAAAGAATCCCATTTAATGCTCTACAATGGGAAACGCTATGCACAAGTAGTAATAATTAATACCTTTTAGTAAACAAGTTTGTGGGTACTCTTCTGGATGTTAGTTAACTGTTTTTACTGTTTGTCTGTTTACATTTTCCCACAAAATTACCACTTTATATTAGTCTCACCTCACAACATGCATGCATACATGCAGGAAACCTCGCGCAATGTGGTTTGCATTTTTTCATGTTCATCATGTATCGAAGTCACATAAAATCGTGCGAATGACAAAAGCTAATTTTGATAATAATATAAATCAAGGATCCATCTCAAAGGTCATTCATTCAAACTAAACGAAAATACACTTTTTTCAAGTAGGAAAAAAACTCAGCATGTAAGCTAAGCTACTCACGAAACAATATATTATTATTTAGCGTTTTTGATGATTCACACAGTTAGTTTGTTAGTTACTACTACTTGGTGTGTATATAATTCAACTTTAAATATTCTCACCTGACGTGCCTGTTTGTTATTGTAAAACCATCAATATACCCTATTTAGGAATCATTTCCCAAATTATTATTAGCAGTCTCCTTCTCACCTCACCTCGTCACCTTAGCGTGCCGCTGGTTTATAGACACAGTTTGTCAACTGGTGGTGGACGACAATTTGATAGCCCATAGTGCTCAATTATTATTATTATTATTATTACCCTGTTTACATGCAAATCCCATTTGAGTTGAAATAAAAGCATAACTAAAGGATTTCATGCGTCGTTTTTCAAATAAACTATTAATTCCCATGAAGTGCCCCACACGACATGGCATCGTCCCTTCACACATTTTCCACATAAACAACCTTGCCAGTTATGTGTCTTCAAGTTTATTAAGATTACGCATCCTCAAGGTTTTTCCTGATTATGTCACATCAACAATCAACAGTAAGTCGCAAAGCGGATGATGTTACTTAAGAAGAAAAATATAATAAAAAACGCACCTGATGTGTGACACTACTGTTTATCGTCCAGCCGCTATTGTGTTCCTGTCATTACTCTTGCTTAAAGACACCTGTTGCCAACAAGAGGGAGATTACAGCAGCTCATCTTAATAATTATCTTTCCCTGAATCTCCTCTGTCTGATGTTGATTACTCTACGATTTACTGTTTTCTTCCGACATTTAGACACTTGGGGGAATCAGTATGGGTGTATGGGAACCACGCGGTAAATTAACGAAAAATGCCTGCGGTGATGGTACACTATATCTTCCCGTCCGTCCCTGAGGGATTTTTATGTACCCATTTACTGCAACTTAATTGCTTCCCAAATAACACCTCCGCAATTTCCTATATAGCACTACCAATCTAGCATCATTCGTTCCTCACAAG
>JAANSN010004341.1:0-15372 GCA_036850665.1 Dicranocentrus wangi | reverse complement strand
TTCATGAGGCACATACCCATCAATGATAAAGGAATTAAAAAGGTTGGTAAGTGCTAGGTAAAATGGTTTTGATTTTAGTGCTAAATTTAACATCTTATTGGTTATTCCCAAAGGGTCAGGACAGTTGGACGAGTGATTTTTCATTCTTCTCCAGGCATTAAATAAGTCTTTAGGTTGTATCATTGACAGAGAGAATTTATGGTTTTCAGGATTTATATCGGGAGGTTTAGGATAGAGGGTAGGTGTATGCATTCTAGTAGATATTTTTACATAATGGTCGTTTATGATATCTGCGTCAATATTCATAATGTGCTTCTTGCCAGCCGTCAGCGGAACAAATTTATTAATTGTTTTCCACAAATCATTTTTATCAATATTCTTGTTCAAGTCAGTTTTGGTGTCATTCACCATACTACACTTGACTTCTTTTTTTAGTTGTGACAAGCGTTTTCTGTTAACCTCATCAGGGTTCCTAGAATATTGTTTGTAAACAAATATTCAAACTGAAACCAATTAATGTCACTCAGCAACTGCGCAATCAACCAACTGACAATTAGAATATAGTACAACTTCACACAAACTCCGCATCTATGATCATTTCACAAGGACGTGACAGCGGGATTTTCATTTTGATGATTCTGTAATAATTCTAAGGGGACAAAACCTATGTGACCAACTACCGCTATCCCCATTCATAATATTTTAATACATACTAATTGAAGCCTGATGTGGAATAATTTATAATGCGTGCTTAGAGCTGAATAATATTTATTATTTTTATCACAAGTGACTTCTAAATGAGGGTTATCCTAAAACTTTTATAATTCTCTGAAAGGTTAATTGAAGAGGTGTGAGTTGGCAGTGGTTGTAATCACCCATTCCTGGCTGATGATGGGCGTATCCCGCTCCATAAAGTTGTTTGACCCACATCGTAAGCTGAGAGGAACGCCGGAACCTGTCAGAGTGGAGGGACCTCTTACTCCTACCCTTCCTGCCCTCCGTCTTGATGAAATCCAATGTTTTCCGTGATTAGGTCCTCCACCTCCAATATTGTCTGTAGGAGACCCAAGCAGACCGTACCAACTGCGGCACTCATCACCAACATGAAGGTCTGCAAGAGGACATTGGAGGAAGCACTTTTGGTTAGGGAATAGAAAGCCACAATTTCGCAGGCCAAACATCTTTTCCACGTTTTGCTATTACTGATTTGCTACACAGGAAAGACATCTGGAGTCTTACATTCATTTCATATTCATTCCAATTAAACATCATTTGCATGATTAGCATATTTACAGATACCATAAAGAATACATTCTGATTTACATCACATGTCCATTGGTACCTGCGAAACGAAACGAACGAAACTGTAAATGGCACTAATTAGCTAGATAATTAATATTTTATAAATATACATAATTCCTAACAATTCACCTTCAGAAATCCCTTTGGTTCGAGATTTAAGTATTTACCTGTGACAACTTTTTAAAATCATCTTGAATTAGTAGAGATTTAGACAAAAACGATGCCTCGAATTTGCAAGAACAAAAATAATATAACTTTATTTTCATTAAGAAATTACCCTTGATTACAGAGTATAACATACACGTCTACCAAAGAACTGGCGATTTATCCATTTGGAATAGTTTTCATTTAAATTTGTCAGCAGATATCAGATACGCTTAACTTTAGTAAATTGTAAGTTTGTTGTAATTCCCAGTCCCAAACTGCTGAACTACACCTAATTTAGAAGAATTTATCGAGTTGATGGAAGTTGAAATATAACGTTTACTTTAGTGACATTTGTCGTCGCAAGCGCACCACACTACTACTCATCGAGCAACTCCTCTGAAAACAAAACAATTTTTGTTGAATTAATAAGCAACGCTAATAATTCAACGCGAGTTATTTAGCAATTTAAATTTTTGTATAAATTGTCCAAAGGGCTAAGATTGATCTTAATCGCATATTATAAATTAGTCGTCAATTTTTATTAGGATAAAGCTAATTAAATTAAATGCCCTTAATTTTAATATTGGGAAAAGCCCCACTAGTTTGTTACTGTTTTTTTTAATGCTTTAAAAAGCACTTTGTAGCCAAATCTGAATTCCCCATCGACGATTTCCCCGTTTCTCTTGTTTCGTTCGGGATGGCTGGATTCCTAATCCAATCCATATATTTTATCTCTCATGCCCAGAAATTGGTGAATACCACCTAATTATCGAATAATTTATCGAATTAGTGGAAATTGAATAAATGGGCTGTTTGAATAGCATTTGTCGGCGAGAGCACTATACACAACGAGCAAGTGCTCTGAGAGCAATAAACTTGTTGAATTATACCTAATAAGCAAAGTTATGAACGCCAGTTTGTTTAGCATTGTAAAACTTTCACAAATTATTTGTCAAAACTATATTGCTCTCTATCGTATATTATTATCATTTGTCGTCAATTTAAAAGGGGAAAGTCCGAAAGCG
The DNA here is from genome assembly GCA_036850665.1 of Dicranocentrus wangi. Taxonomy (NCBI): domain Eukaryota; kingdom Metazoa; phylum Arthropoda; class Collembola; order Entomobryomorpha; family Entomobryidae; genus Dicranocentrus; species Dicranocentrus wangi. Next base: position 12,898 of record JAANSN010004341.1, on the reverse strand, counting down.
AAAAAGTGCCTGTAATTTTTATATTAAAGAAAGGCTCACTCACTTATTTTTGAGTTTGGCTTTATAAAAAAATAACACAAAATTTGTGCCGAAATACGACTCCCCAACGCCGACTCTCCCGTTTCTCTTGTTCAGTTCTGTTTAATATTTCTCAAACTCCAACCAATTGCAAAACACTTTCATTTGACAAAAGTAAAGACACTTTAATTTTGTTGATAAGCCAAGATCGTATAACTACTTGGTACAACATCCAAAACATTACCATGATAAGCAAGGCCAGCTACTCACTGTTCAAGTGGTACACCACCTTGCAATCCGTGATGGGTGCGATGCCACTCGGATGGGATCCTCACAAGGACGAATTTCGCGAAAAGTTGACCTCCATCAAGCTGCAGAGATTCGGGCTGACCCTGGCTTTACTCCAGCTAAGCTTTCTATTCGTTCAAATTTTCCGGGGGGCGAAATCCTCAGAGGGAATTCCCTCCCTTGAAATAATATACCCAGCAGTTTGGACCATAATTCTAGCCCTATTTGTACAGTTGAGGATGAACTGCTACAGGTCCGAATTTATTGGGATGCTCAACAAAGCCAAGCGGCACGCGACTCACTTCATCCGGAATTACATGGGGCGTGATGATTTCGACCTGGAGGCCTCCAAACGGATTTGGGTGGTGGACCGGTGTCTCATCCTATTTGCAATTGGATCGACAACCTTCACGCTATCAATACTCGTTTACTATTTTCTATTCCCCTTGTCACCAATGTTCTTGTGGAACGTGGAGCTCCTTCAAACTCCAACTTTTTATAATCCAATTAGCTTCACTGTTGTCGGGCTATTAACCACATTTTATTCCCTCATTTTAGTCCTGCCACTTACGTTTCATTTCATTTTTCTCCTCTACTACCTTATTGGCATGTTGGTCGTGATGGGAACCGAGATGAAGGTGGTTTCGAACATGGGCGGCGGGAGGAGTAGAAGGGGTCGAAGGATTACCGCCCAAAATTTGCGCCAGTGGCAAGTGTACATTGTGGAATATCGAAGCTTGCAACTGCTCCAAGTGGAAGTTATGCAAATTTTTGGGTTTCTCCTATTCGCTGCGTACGCAGCCACGCTGAATATATCCGTTTTCTGTGATTTTGTGCTCATTCGCTATCCTTCTCAAATTTCGCGAATGTCATTTCTCATGCTTGTGTTTATCACCGGAGCGACCACGTTCGGTTATCTGTTTTTGCTCGAGTTTGGAGGACGGATACATCTGCATGGGCAGAGGAGGATAAGGGAGTGTAAATCATTCCCTTGGGGTTCTAGACGGGAAAACAGGATTATGAGCAGTTGGGCAAAATCATGTAAGCCGATTAGTGTAGGATATGAAAGCACATTTACGATTAGGAGCAGCACCTCCTTTAACTATTTTAAAGCACTGGTTAGGATTACAGCCAGATGTCTGCTAAGCTTTAGGGATTAAGCAATGGGAGTTGGATGTTCGTCAGAAATTTGGAGTTTTGTCTAATAAATTGCTCAAGAATACGAAGGGATGCTTGCTGCCTGCTAAGGAATAATATAAAATTATCTTGTGTATGTCCTTAAAAATATATATAATGCATAACTGAATTATATTTCGATATTAAACATGACATGACACGGGCATTGATGTAAAAATAAATAAATTTCCACACTCTCTGCAAGCCTATATTTACCGCCAGGAGTAAATAGCAAAACAAACCCGCTTATCAGTATATAAATAATTCTTCAGCAGATAAACCAAACTTTATGCTTCACATATGAAGGCGAAAAAGCGTCGCTCAAAAGATATGTGCAGCCACCAAACGTAGTACACCGTGGTACAAACATTGCACATATATGCCATGTGATCATTTCATGAATTGAGAATGTAATTTTATCATTCCTATTCATTTACAAGCAACTGATTTGTGATGATTTGCTAGTCTGCTAGGTTATAATTATTTTAACATTAATACAGAACAAAATAACAGTACTGCTGAAGCATGTTGTATTGTACATGAAAGTCGAAACTCGTAACACTTTACGGGCTAGGGCTTTTGGGCGACGTTGCCGACTATCATATGCTACATTTGTAGCGATAATCTCTATATATAAACAGTGTGTGTAATACTACGAAAATTCCGTTCTGATTGAAATTTCAATATGGTTAGACCGACCCGACGTATAGACGTTGACAGGTGGCTCACAGACCATGATAGGTGACGCATAGAATTTGACAGGTGGGTATTAGACCATGACAGGTGGGTTTTAGACCATGATAGAACTCTACCCGTCCATCTTTACACCTTAATTCCTCGTTCCTCGTGGCGCTCTTCCTCTTCTTCTCCCTCTTCTTGATTAATCCCCACCCCTACGTCCTCCTCCTAGTGTCCGCTCAACGTTAGCACAAGCTGTTTTCCCCCCTGGAACCGCATGTGTGCCACAGGGGATAACGCGAGTGCTCCAATGGCCAGATGCACTGGAAAGAAACAAAAATACAATTACACAATGCTAAAATTTATAAAAACAAGATACAGAAAATAATTTTTTGCCACGTCCTTGTAGGTCAACTCAACTGGAGAAATAACTTACCTACTCCAAAGAACGAAACTTTCCTCATCCGCCCACCCAGAAGCAATAAGCACTGCGGAAAGGATAATTTTAAAACAAATTAATTTTGTATAGCAAAGTGAATCACAAAATAACAATTTCCCAAATAGATTCGTGGAGTTCATCCTAGAAAGGAATCCTACGCAACATTATGTTACGTGTTAATCGTGTAATGTTTGGTGTATTTTGAATGACTTGCAGCAATAGAAGGAATACAAAATAAGTGTTTGTTTATGCTGGAATGAAATGTTGCCAAATCAAATTTTTTTCAGCGAGGCTACCACTTAAATCTCCAATAAACACATTTATTCCAGGCAACCGGTTTCGCATGGTAATGGCTTCATCAGGCCTAAGTTAACATTTAAAAGTAATTTGATAAGTTTTCCGGATGACCAACTTTTTTGCAATATTATCACAAAAGATACATCAATGTTTGTCAAAAATATAAATCCTTATGATAAATACGATAAATATAATCAATATACCAGTGAAGTACATACCTGTGTCGAAATTTTATTTATAAAAACATTAAGAAATAATTAAAAATAAAAAAACCATGGGTTCTTTGAGAAATACGTGTTTGAGAGAGCTCCTTCCGAGATAAAATAATTTTACAGCACAAGATGTTATTGAGAGGGAATAGTACATAGGCTAATGTTTAGCTGTAGCTGACTTACGCTTTTAGCATTTCTTTCATGTTGCTTACTTTGGAAAATACTACCTTCACATTTAAGTGTTCTATATACTTACGGAGAGTCCTAGTGCAGGAGCGGGATAGATTTTCTAAAATGCATTCTGATATAGTTTTTTGTACTGTGGAATCAAGTTATAATAAGGAAAAACTGCGTATATTGTATCCGTATGATTGACAGCGACTAGCGATGGAGGAGTTAGACTGTACTTGCTTAGTATATCTGGTGAGTTATGGCTAAGGTAATCAGTCAGCAATGGTTTTTTAGGACACAAAGCATTTTGCCTCTTGGTATACAATAACTTGAGAAAGGTATCATGCAGTATTTTATTATTATACCAACGGTCAGAAAATTTATTGAACAAAGAAAGAAGTTGCTCCGCTCTGTCTGATTGTGAGAATCTATTGCATATCCTGATTACTCGTAGCCCTTGAGAATAGTACAGGGATTCTTTTAAATGTTTAGGGTGGTTTGAGGAGGATTGTAGATATAAATGTTTTGACATTGGTTTAGCAAACACCTTTGTTTGTAATAAATTATTTAGGCATAGCCTAATTTTAACATCTAAGAAGTTGATTTCATTTTCACTATGCTCAAAAATAAATTTGAGATACGGATGTTTTAATTTTCGTGTTAACCATTCATTAATGTTTGTAAGACTAGTAGCATCTATTACTAAACATATATCATCCAGAAACCTCTTATAAAAAACGGGTTCTGGCGTATTAGAAAAATTGGGCTAATTTCAATAAACACAGTAATATTAGCTACAATAACGGCTGCTGCGTTACCCATTTCAATGCCTCTATGTTAAAAGTACCAGTCATTTTCAAATTTTACATTATTACATCTATTAGATTGGATAATTGGTTTTCCGAAAGTTTTAAATTGTCAGAACTGTTTTTATACATATTTATACGGTGGTTTTTGCAATCTTTTAAATTTAAGCTCGGATACAGTGCCTCCACGTCCACGGTAGCAAGCACATATTTTTTGTTAGGATCAAGAACTAGATCGTCTAGGAGTAGAATGAAATGCTGCGTGTCAATTAATAAATCTTTAATTTGATTAGTGCAGGGTTTGATGACAGTATCTAGTAGTTTGCTTGCGTACTACGTTTTTGTGAACGTGGAGCTAATAGGCCTTCCCTTAGGAAATTTTTCAAACGGTTTATGAACCTTGGGAAGGATGTAAAATTTGGATGGACTATCAACTGCAGGTACCAATTTTGAAAGTTTTGAGTTTTTTGGCATGCATTTGTCAAACCGTTTTAGTTTGTCATGAAATTCCATCATGGACATGCTAAAGTTTATTTCCGTTGTTGGATGGTAGGTGTGCACATCATTTAATTGTCTAAAAATCTCGTTATTGTAATCGGATTTAATAACAAGGCATATGCCAGCATTTGTATTTGTTTCAATTACTATTATATCATTAACACGACAAAAATCCCTTAGTTGAGCAATTAGCAGTAAAATCAGGTCCCTTGGTATTATAAACTTCCATTTTTGTTTAACTGTTTTGAAAAGATTTTACATAGAAATCACAATTCACAGATTTCATCGGGGGCCCGATATTTTGTAGGTTTTGCTGTAAGCTTTTTTACATTTAATATACCAGTTGGCTGCGTCAGAATTAATATTATTTGTACCATTTTTTATAAAAAACACTCTCCATGCATTTTTCCTTATTGCCTCCTCCAAGCAACATTTAATTTTCTGTAAGTTGGGCGAGGTTGATGTACAGTATTTTAACCCTAAAGTAAGAAGGCATTTAAATTTGTGTGGGATGTACTTAGCCTTACTCAAATTGTGTATTGGCTCACTCTGCTGTGCTGATTTATATAATCGGTATAGAAAGTTGTGCTGTTTTTTATTAACCAACTTTTTGTCAAAAACTTTTTCATATTTACAAACCTACGGCAGCGCCGTTTTTGTATTCCACTGGATTTATTATGTCATTTAGTTATCTCTAAAATCTTATTGAATTGTGGCTTCTGATGAGAAGTTTTGGGTGCTGTTCCATTTCGGTGGTTGTGAGAGGATGACGTGGACGGCTGAGAATCATTATTTGATGAAGATGCTAATGGTGCTCGTGTATGTTTATTATTATTACGAGCAAAGTTGTTACAAAGCAAAGACCATAATCACATAATGTAACACTAAAAAGAAATGCATTATACGGTGAACTCCATGAATTTATTTCGAAATTGTTTTGTTTTGTGATTCAATTTTCTGTGCAAAATTCACTTTTTGGTAAAATGTCAGAAATTCTTAACCTTCTTGCGACGCTGACTCTTCCAGTGTGGATGCGGATGAAGGGTACTGGGAAGTAACGTTTTATGGATTACAACACAGACCACCAGAATTAACATAGATAGGGCGCTCTGCAGCAACGAACAAGGAATGTGTATGAGGTGCAGCTCCCAAGTATGTAAGCTTGGACGTGGACAATAAATATGCCAAAAAATATAATTTTTAAAATATAAGAAACTGAAACGTACTGAAACAAGAGAAACTTTAGTATACCATGTAGCATTCGTTTTGCGGTAGATTTTTCTATTTTGCTCTTCAAGTACTTTGTGCAATGGAGGAGGAAGAGAACGGAAGATTCCCTTCTTCCCTGCACTTCTAGCTGTTCTCAACAATAAACAAAATGAGCAACTTGTACAATACAGTACATACGTATGTATGCACTAAAAATTATTATAAGGTGATTCATGACAGGCAGAATCAAGTAAAGCATTGCGAGTTCCATTATTAAAACTCATTTTAAATGAAAAAGAAGCATATTTCTCGCATTTGTGCGAGAAATATGCAAAAAATATAATTTTTTATGGCGACAGATGTCTAACTTCTAACAACACGCGTACTATATAGGTTCGTTTCAGAATGCGAGAAATATGCCTTCTAGCTGATTTTCGTTCTGATTAATTACTATATACTGAGCCCAGTATTAAGCTATGCACTAAGTAATAAAAAATAATAAAAGTTGAGCACGTAAATGTTGTTCATTTTTTTATTAATTAGAATAAAGCAAAGACCGAACAATATTCCTTATTTATCTATTCATAATCCTTGTCTATACGTATGCCTCAAGCCACCTCTCTGCTACGTAGAGTGCTCCACTCAAACTGAAATGAGATTTACTACTACTGTTTCGTCCTCTTGCGTGCAAGTTCAGTTCTACGCTTGCCTCTATTGCCAGCCCCTCGTGACCCACGAACTCCACTACTTGGGTCTGAAACGCTATCAGATCCTCCGGATCTGCCATCAAACTCATGCTGATCATCATCCGTAACCGTATCCAAGGGAGTATCACCCGATTCCTCGTCCAAGCTTAGAGTATGCAACCATTCATTAGTCTCGATCATTTTACGCGCTGCAACTTTGAAGACAGTGGGGATAACTTGATCCTATGCAAGTATAGAACAGGATATTAATTTTAAAATGACCTGCTAATGAGTGTTTGTCGGCACTAGTCTTACATCTTACCGCAATAAGTCCATTTGCTGTCAAATGGAGCTTTTCTCCACCGCTGTAAGATAGTCCAATGCGTTGAAGTTTCAGTGAGCCACAGACACCCGCACCAAGTACAACTTTTGGACTAATAATGGCCAAAACTGAAGTTCTTCACTAGTGCTTAATCGCCAATTTTGGTGTGAAGGTCTTTCCGGTGTCGTGAGCTTTGAAATGTCGCTCCACGTGGTTAAGATGAGAATCCACTAAATCGCATTCAGGACATACATACACTTCATAGAACAAATAGTGTTCATTCATAAAATGGTCAAGAAAGTCCGTAGACTCGTGCGTTTGGATGATCTCCTGTACGAAAATCACATACGGAAACGCACGATAAATCAAATCCGAGGCAGACCTAAGAAAAAACGATTGAGGAGGTAGATCCAACGAGTTCTTCCAGTGACAACGTTCCACTGGACGGATGTACGAATTCTCTTTCGCCACCAGAATTAACACACATGCCACGCCAAGACGGTAATTAATTTAATTTCGTATGTTTGACATCGTAAAATCTAGCTTAGATTAAATATATTGATAGTAATTGGGGGTGTTTAACCTTATGATTAGATACGCTCTAACAAGGTGCAAACAAACCTAAACCGCGGGTGGATGCGGGTGCGGAGGAGGAGGATGATAAAGAAGAGGAGGGTTCCTACGGGTGCAGCACCCCAGCAACAAGAAGCACAAGCCAGGCAGGTGGTGGATGAAAATCAAGAACAAAAAGTATGGACTGGGCGTTTTAAGGTCCGTCGACGCCGACGAGATCATTACGAAAAAGAAACAGATGGCTCGTTTTAGTTTTATATTCAAATAGCTTTCTTCAATTCCTTGAAGAAACTTTAAAAAACTCGAATTAATCATGCTAAATTATGTTGTAGCAGTAAATCTCATTTCAGTTTGAGTGGAGCACTCTACGTAGCAGAGAGGTGGCTTGAGGCATACGTATAGACAAGGATTATGAATAAATAAATAAGACATATTGTTCGGTCTTTGCTTTATTCTAATTAATAAAAAAATGAACAACAACATTTACGTGCTCAACTTTTATTATTTTTTATTACTTAGTGCATAGCTTAATACTGGGCTCAATATATAGTAATTAATCAGAATAAAAACCAGCTACAAGGCATATTTCTTGCATTCGCATTCGCATTCGCAAGTTAGACATCTGCTGCAAGGAAAAAAAATTATATTTGTTTTGCATATTTCTCGCACAAGTGCGAGAAATATGCTGGTTATCATTCTGATTACTTACTATAAACTAAAATTTACACATTACATATTTTGTGCTAACGAACGAATGCTATTATGGTGTAACACAAACCTTGCACTTTCTTTCGATTTCCTCCTACTCAGTCACTGCAGTTTACTGAGAAACTGATAGATAGATAGAAAGTTTAGCCTTTCACTCATTTTCAATAATGGTTCAATGTCGTGAAATGGATTCGGCGCAAGACGTCAGGTGCAACGCCTCGGCACAGAGATGATAGGCATTCATAACCTTATCAATTGCTAGAAAGGTCGACTGAAGCATTCCTGCGAGAATCATTCATTCTTTCAGTTCCTCCAGTATTCTGTTTCACTCCGTCCTTTCATGCACGGCACGTTTTCCTCTTTCCTTGCATGCAATACACACGTATATTGAACCACAAAGGTAGTGCTGCACTTGAAATGAAAACAGAAACGAACCTATATAGTACGCGTGTTGTACTATAATACTATTTGTAATTCCTATTTCCTAAGGGAAGTGGGGTGTGGGTTTTTTAAAGAATTTTGTTCGCAAGAGTATCTGTAAACATACATACGGTGCTTACATACATACTGTCCAAGCAAGTGTCCATTCCTTTCTTATATGAATAAAATTCGTAGATAATGAAGATGACTACTTAAATAGCTTATTTTTACATAGACCCTCACATTTAGGTTTTAGACCACGAGAGGTGGGTCTTAGATTATGACAGTTGGGCTATACACCATGACGTGGGTTTTAGACATTTAGCTTATAATCGAAGATATGTCGATTGTATATTAAGGATAATGGTTTATACGCTTGACAGGTAGGCTCCATATCACTTGAAGGTTATGGATCATGACAGACGGCTTGTAGTTCATGGCAGATTTGAAGTAGACCATGACAAATGTCTTTGCGCAATGGCTGGAGTTTTACGGACCATATCAGGTGACATTTTCACCATGACAGATGACTCCAATACGATTACTTAGAGGTTGACTAAACCCGGACGATTCTAATCCAATAATGTTTTATCTATGACAGATTCATTTTGAAAAATCGCTTGTATTTTCCATAGTATGAGTCACATTCTGGCTTTGGAAATAAAAGATCTATGAACCACAGCGAATTATCTTCGTACCTTGAGACCTGGATTATGACCCGTTACATGTTACTTCTAAATCTGCTTGCCGGGTTCTGCATCTTGAAAGTTGGATTATGGAGCAAGGCAGCTTACTTTGAAATGTGATGTGTGCTCCGACCAAAGGAATGGTTTAAAAACCATGAGAGATTCTCACCTGGCATTGTCTATATGTCACTGTCAGGGTCTATACGTCACCTCTCCGGCTCTTTACGTCACCTGTCAGGGTCTAGAACCTACCTGTCATGGTCTAGAACTCATATGTCATGGTATGGTGTGTAAGCCACCTGTCGAGGTCGGTATGCCAATTGTAAGTCTATAACTCATCTGGCATGGTGTGAAACTGATCTGCCGTCGTCAATAACCTAACACCTTAATGGTGTATAGTTAGAATTTTTTGCGGCGGAATTATAACTAGTTTGCTTCCAAATGTATCCAAATGGGAAAATTTTAAAAATCGATTTTAAAATTATTTTTGCATAAATCGACGAAAACCCAATAACCAGGAGAGTATTATTAATTAGAAGGTATAATTATAAAAAAATGTAGATTTTTTCTTAAGAAAAACTTTCTTTGCTACGAATTTAGCGCATAATAACCTGCAATGAGTTAATTCGCCTTAATGATAAGCATTTTTTGAAAAAGTAAAGAAAACGGAGCTGACCTTTTTGAACTCGGTCTGGGTGGATCCGGGGATCGGTGTAATTCGACTGGTTTTATGCTCTCGTTCCACTTTATCACACCACACGTTATCATAAAAAAGGGAAACATTATGATGCACATATTAAACGTGATTCCATTCTGGACTGTTGTATCCGGGATACATTAAACGATATTGAATTAAATCGAGCCAAGTTTGTTAGCCATTTTGCAAGAAAAAACAAAATACCGTATATGATACATTCACTAATTAACATGACTTTTACGAGTATTCATCATCGAGAATTTTATTTATTTTGCGATTTTCTAACCATGTGTGGTTAAGGAGAGACAACATGCAAACAATTAGCATGAAATATTTTATATATATAATTTTTGTGCAACAACAATATAACATTATGTATGCTCGATTTAACAAAGCTTAGAATGACAATTCTTATTCCTTAAAACTCAGCAAGCACCTCTTTGTGTTTCTCAGCAACGAGCGAAGATAGGAGAATGACGTTGTCATGCGAATTGTAAATGTGCTCCCATACCCGAGCCACATGGGTTTACAAGACTTTGCAAACCTTTTCATTATTTTATTCCCATCCTTACTCCCCCATATCATACCTGGCCCACTCCCCAATCACCCTTCCTCCATGGAGGTGCACTCTGCCACAAACCTCCAAAATCCCAAGGTACAGCACTTCCGAAAAGAGTCCAAACACGACGAGGATGACGCAGGACACTAACGAAATTTGTCCAAAATACCTAATCAGCATGAAATCGCAAAACACGGCCACATTCAGGCACGTCCCGTAGCACAAGAACAGGAGGAATCCAAAACATTCCAACATGTCCTCCTGGATCAACTGGAGGCTTCGATACTCCAAAATGTAGACGGGCCACTGGCGCAGCAACCCATTCCCGTGGGATCTGCGACCCCTCCTCCCACCCACCTTCATTTCTGTGGAAAGCGCCGGATAAAACCAAATCAGACCGTAGAAGAATAGGACGCAGTAAAAGACGACCGGGATGTCCGTTGGACCTGCGACCCCTCCTCCCACCCACCTTCATTTCTGTGGAAAGCGCCGGATAAAACCAAATCAGACCGTAGAAGAATAGGACGCAGTAAAAGACGACCGGGATGATCAAGTTGGTCACAGTAAGCCACACTATGACCCCAAGCAGCACGTGAGTTACGTCGTTATGGAGATATTTCCGAACCACAGGAATGTTCCACTCGAACAGAGGACTCAAAGGGAATAGCCAGTAGTAGAGGACGGCGGCGGAAGAGAAGGCGAGCGTAGCCAGGACGAATACGATCATCAATCTGTCCACCACCCGGAGGAGCAGCAGGGACGACGACTCCAGATCCACAGTTGGCATAAAAGTCCGAATAAAGCGGGAAGCATGTCTTCTGGCTCGGTTTAGTTTTGAGATGAGTTCCGCCTTGTAGTAGACCAGCCTAAACTGCATGGTGAGTGTAATGACAAGGATCCACCACAACGGATAAATCGTCTCCAGGGACAGGATCCCCTCGTACTTTCCCAGCCGGAAGAGCTGGGCGGTGCAGAAAGCGAATCGGAGCAGTTGAGGGACGACCACCAGTTTCCACACCTTTAGAGATAGCTCGCTCTCGCAAAACTGGTTCCATTGGAAGTCCCAGCCGATTGGGATCCCGCCGAGGGGAGCTTGAAGGGTGGTGAACCACTTGAGCAACGAGACGCTCCGCTTGGTTAGCATGCTGGATATTAAAAAAAAAGAAAGAATTTCAAAAACAGTTTCGTCAAACGAAATTATTGGTGTTGTTGTTGGCCGTAAAATATTATGTGTTCAAGGGCAACAAGAGCTGCATTTGCATGCATGCGCTAGTTGTGTATGAGTATATGTGCATTCGGGAAGTCGAAAAACTGATATTATTATGTTGAATGAATGAAGGAGACTAGGATTTAATATGCCAGCGACCGTGACATATATCTTTTCCCAAAGGATTTCTTGCTGCTGCTGGCATGCTAAATTACATAAATACATATTATGATTTTAAAGTAATATATATATTTGTCGGCATGCATTGTTAACTTGATTTTAATCCTACTTGATTGAATAAGTGGCCATTCGGTGGAGGCCACTACTCGTCAAAAAAAACAACAATATCAATCATTTCAGGTAAATTATACATTATTTGGCCTTGAGACCTGAATGTCAATCAAAGTTTTGCCTCTATTTCGACCAATGCGTATAGAATAAAAGGTTGTATAAAACCATCTAAATATAAGCTTTTGTTTAAATTATTTAGGTAGACCTCAAACTGCATATGTGATCGATCATTCCATGACGATATGACAGCGGGATTTTCATTTTTATTTTGTAATTTTTAATTCTAATTGTAAGTTGACAAAATCGATTCGATCAAAAGTATCGTGGTTATGTCCATTTTATTCATTTACATACATAGTATTGAAGCATGTGGAATAACATATAATGCGTATTTAGAGTTAACTAAAATTTCTAAGTTACGGTGATTAAATAAAGAACCTAAACGTTATCATTCTTCTTTCAAAGGTTTATTTAAAGAGGAGCAAGTTGGCTGTGGTTGTGATCACGAATCCTTGGCAGATCATGGGAGTATCCCGCTCAATGAAGTTATTGGACCCAAACCTGATTCTCAGAGGTCTGCAAGAGGCCCGGAACTTGGTAAAGTAGAGACTCTGGTTCTTCCCCCCACCCCGGTCGTCCCCTTTACTGATTCCAATGTTTTTCCAGACTCTGTCCAAGCTTCTGCCATTGTCTGCAGGAGACCAATGGAGACCGTGCCCACTCCGCCACTCATCACGAGCATGAAGGTCATCAGCAGGAGGACATTATTAGCTCGCTGCGAAGCAAAGACGAGCTTATGATCTTGCCAAGTCCGTCTGCCTGTCTGTCTGTCCGTCTGTAACGCTTATTTTTTCAAAACACTTTAAAGATTTTGTTATTGAACATTTGGGTTGGGTTGGTCTGTAAAGTCCATAGGGTAGGGGGTGTTGCGCATGGATGGTTGGTGAGGCTCATAGG
>JAANSN010004340.1:0-15380 GCA_036850665.1 Dicranocentrus wangi | reverse complement strand
GCGATCATTGACCTTGCAGCAAGTTATGTATATCGCATGGGCCACTATATATTATATATTTCCTATATCTACCAAACCTTTCAACAGGTCTTTGAAAGTAAAATTCACTGGTAAATAGAGAAAACATGTTTGGTTCGTGTGAGCCACGGATCTTGAGTAAACCCTTACTTGTTGGAACATGTCCTTGTTTATTTATGTTTGGGAAACATGCACTCGTTTTGGATTTTAGGGTTTATAAATAAATTGTTAAGCGTTGGTTAGGTAGATACAGGTAAAGGTAAATATATAGGACGTTATATGGTAAATATATATGTAATATCCTGGGACATGCGGTATATAGAACGTCCATTTAACCTTGTTTACAGCAAAGAATAATTAATTTCAGTCAAGTCATCATTACTTTTGGTCATGCTATCAGATCAATTTTGACCTTGATTGTGCACAACTATTTTATTACGACATGCGTTGCATTACAAGTTTTTTCGAAAAGATAAAACATGATTTTTTTCCGTCATGATAAAAAATCAACCCTGAAAATCTCAATTACAAACACATTGCACAGAACAAATGTGATCCAGGATAGGCAATTTTAGCACCCACTGAAAAACTTTGCTATCCACCTTCGTGAATTGGGGATTCAAAGAAGTTCCATGCTGACACGATTTTTGCTACTCTTATAAGTTTCATGTGATATGAACACATTACATGACAATTACATACAGACATACCTAAATCCTCTGTATGCCCGTAATATGTGCTTTGCTTATGCTTCAACTACAAGGTCAAGTCCATCCAGGTTTTATGCTATATTATTGTGCTATTATGGCAGCGTGAGTTGGATAATCAGGGCTAAAAAGTAAACAGATTCTCGACACTCATGCCTAAATGAATGTAAACTCCAATGCGAGTTTCTCCCTCACACTGTACCTATGAACTACGGAAACTTGACAGTTTGTAATTTGCAAAGCCAACTGATGCTAGCGCAGAGCAGTAAACCTATACGTAACCTTTATAAAATATCCGTTCGATTTGATATTTCAAATTAAAATAATCATCAAACTGCAAAATGATTGTAACAAAAATAAGTTTGTTAGCCATAGTGTGCATTGGGCTGTTGTCCGAATGTCAAGTGAAGTGTGCTCATATTGTATTTTTTCATAATCTCTCTTCCTACAGCCACCGATACGTTTCGTACCCACTGGCTGTTGCACTGGCAGAAAAGGGTCATCAAGTGACAATTATTTCGCCTCACAAACTACGTGAACCAGCTCATCCAAAAATAAATGAGATCGTGCCAAAAAGCTTTGAGAAAACTATAGATACATTTATCAATGCGGAGTTTGATGTCAGCTTTCGTGCGCAAAAGTTACTGCCACGTTTAGTGTATGCTCTTTTCCCCACCGCAGTTGCAACCTGTGAAGATCTACTTACGAGCCCAGAAATCAAGACGTTTTTAAACACGACAAAAACTGTGGACCTACTTATTTTGGATAACTGTATGACTGAATGTGCAATTACTATAGCTTACAAATATCGAGCGAAGCATGCGTTCCTCCACACAGTTCCGTATTTCCCACATGAATTCGACTATTTTGGAATCACTCCTGAATCTTCGTCCATTCCTGAATCGGAAATGGAACCACCGCAGGTTCCAATGAGCTTCTTGGAAAGGGTTTTCAACACATTGGTATCAATTCATTTTCGATTTAAACACTACCAGTATTTGAAGCAGGTTGACGAGGTAATTCGGAAACACGGAGATGTTGGCGATATGCCCTTCGTGGATGATGTAGTTAGAAACGCAAGTCTTGTAATGTATTCGGGAGATATTTTGTCGGACTATCCAAGGTCCCAACCACCAATGGTCGTTAACGTCGCTGGAATACATTGCAAAAACAGCACAAAGCCATTACCTGAGGTAATTACTGCTGGCATATTAAAAACATTAGTTATAATGAGAAATACTGGCAGTCGTGACGTTTAAAAATTGTGTTTTGTATGTAGGCAATGGAAAAGTTTATACATAGCTCTAAGCAAGGTCAAAACAACGACGGGTTTGTTTACATAAGCATGGGGTCCCTTGTCAAACCGTCCAATTTTCCAGATGGAATCAAGAATGTATTTTTCGACGCTATCAGGGCATTCCCACAAATTCAGTTTCTCTGGAAGTGGAATGGAGACGCTCCTGCGAATATGCCTGACAATCTTTTCCTTGCAGAGTGGTTTCCCCAAGCTGATATCTTAGGTAAAAACCGTTTCCATTCATTTTAGTCCTGCATATTATTAATTACATAATATCGACTTCTTCATAATTTTGGCTAGCACATCCAAAGATACGGACATTCATAACACAAGGTGGACGACCAAGCACAATCGAAAGCCTGTAGGTTCTTCATGAAACCTGAGGTGCCACATTTTACTAGAATACCGGTTTCATTAAATGTAGGTATGCAACTTTTTTTTAGGTACAATGGGGTCCCAATGATTACATTTCCTGTACTGGGCGATCAAGACGCTAATAGTCTAAGAATGAATTATATGGGAGGAAATATTTTATTCGAAATTGGAACGGTGACAGCCGATGAGTTGAAAAGCGCATTAAACAAAACAGTTTACGATCCCGGGTTAGTCTTAAACTAAATTACGGTGTAGTCTAATTGTAAGTTTAATAACCATATATATTTTGATACGTATTTTGTGATGCTTAAATCCTCCTTGCTACAGGATGAATAATCGGCTAAAAGAATTACAGAAGATTATCTTGGACCGGCAAGTTGAACCATTGGATAATGCAGTTTGGTGGGTTGAGTACACTCTCCGGCACAAGGATACCTCACATTTACGACCAGCAGGATTTCACCAGACCTGGTATCAACGGCGGTTAATCGATGTATGGGCCTTTATTTTCACGTTACTGCTAGTTAGTCTTTTGACATTAGTAAAATTAGCCCTGGTGGTAAAGAAAGTTATAGGAAACCTTTTTTTGTACAATGACAAAACCAAGGCTGAATAAACAGATTAGAACATGAACGAGTGCGCTTGTTTTTGCATTTACATAAAGTGAGAAGCTGTTGGGATTTGAAACTAATCGTAAGTAAATTGAAGTGAAGTCACAGCCACACTCAGCTTTGACCTTATCCACACTAATATATAATACAGAAGCGTTACTTGAGGTCTAAAGATAAGAAGGCAAGCAAATAAAAGTAAACGTATCACACACTGTTGTCTCATTCATGAATGCATAGGAGTAAACGATATAGTTAATGTAACATTCTAGTTCTAGAAATTAGATTAACTAATAACCATGCAATTTCCAAGATGTCATTTCGCGTACTGGCTTAGGCGAAAGCTAAAAATATTAGTGAACGAACGATTAGTGGGTGAGGGTGAACTGAACACTTCCAAAAACGCCACAGCGAAAGTAGCATGATGCTAACGTTTTCGTTATTTTGCATAAACATTTGCATTTCAACCTAGTCATTCTACTAACCGAAGCTGGAAAACTAAATTATGTCGGGACATTTAAGAAAGTAAAAAAACTCGATATAGGGCATTGAAAATTGAAATTCATCCCTTTATTTTTCTCCATCCGTCATCCGTGGTCCTGAATGGTACAGCACTAATCATGGCAGCGGGTCAAGCCATAATTAAGGTGCGTAAAAACGCTTTAGAACTCCAACTAACCATTTTTGTCATACACGGTCACAAAATGATGCCGTGTAATGAATTTAAAAACAACAGATCGACAAATTGTGTGTTTCTGTATCAGGAGGATTTGAGTTATCAGTATGCACACAAATGCAAATATTACTGCGGTCAAGTGGGATGTGGGATTATGTAAAACGGAGGACTTTTATCATTAATTCAATGTTTATGCGTGATTTGATTACTAATATGAATGAGTAACAACCGGTCATGTGAACTTCTGTTAGAAATCCAGTAGGATAAAAGTAAACAAAAATTATGGGTGGATGGACATTTCTTTTACTAACAATCGCAACAATAACGTATTGCCCATAATATGGCACAGACATTTTCATTTACGAGAAAATAAATGATGGTCAAACCCTATATGTTCCGTTCAGCAACAAAGCTTTTCATTTATCTTTTTCAACTGACAACTGATTTATCTTGTGAGAACTGTCCAATGTTGTATGTCGTATTACAAAAGGTACGCTTTTAGACCCTAGGTACGTATCTATTGATAAACCCTCAAATGTTTACAACTTCTCGATTTATTTCCACCATCAAGTCCGACATATTCTATGTATATCTGGCTGGATATTGATATTCATTTAATTCTTGTCAATGTCTAAACTCATTTTCTTTCCCCAAGGAAGAAAGGGCTTTATTTGTTATTTCAGTTACTTTTCATTCCTTGACAAGCGATCACATCTTCTTTAACACCTTCAAAAGCAGACAAAATATCCATTAATAAAATTGTGGACAATATGAGAAGTCCAAGTGTATTTTTCCTTTCCTGCATTCTACTCCACATCCTTATTGAGCCCGGGCTTGGTGCAAATATTGTAGTTTTCCACCTTGTTGCCAGTTATAGCCACCGAGTAGCAACATGGCCACTTGCAGAAGCCCTATCACAACGAGGTCATCAAGTCACTTATATCTCTCCATTCTACCCCAAACACCCAAATCCTAACATAACGGAAATAGTTCCCCAGAAAATGGCAACGTTTGTGGCAGACTTCCTGGATTCAGAGTTTGACATAAATCTTCGCGTGAAAGATGAAATGCAGCCGTTAGCAGGGGTAGCCTACGAACTTGGAACAGGTGCTTGTGAAGCACTTCATGACTCTCCAGAGTTTAAAACGTGGTTGAATAAAAGCCGCAAGGTTGACTTACTAATTATCGACAACTGTCTTCCGGAATGCGGTGTAGCCCTTGCATACAAATTAAAGGCGAAGTACATCATATTCAGCACGATTACAGCAATTGCTAACGAATACGATGCCTATGGCTATTCTCCCGAAAGTTCTTCCATTCCTGAGTTGGAAATCCATCCTTTTACAGTTCCAATGGGTTTCTTAGACCGAGTTTCAAATACGCTCATGTCACTCCATTGGCGATGGCTAAACTACCAGTACACGATTCAAATTGACTCATTTCTGCGGGAATCATTTGGAACCCCCGAAATGCCTTTCATTGGTGATTTGGTGAGGAATACAAGCTTGATATTTTATACCGGAGATGCAGTGACAGATTACCCAAGGGCATTGCCACCTTTGTTTGTCAATGTTGCTGGCATGCATTGCAAGTCAACAACTAAATCACTTCCTTCGGTATGACCAGGATTTATGCTTAATTAAGGATTATTTTCTTGTTACATCAACTAACTTTGATGTGTGGATGGTTCAAACTACAAAATGCTATTTGTTACAGAACCTGGAATCATTTATAAATTCAACGATTAGCGGCAGTGAAAGCGATGGATTTATTTACATTAGCCTGGGGTCCCTGGTAGTTTCATCGAACTTGCCAGAAAATATTAAGCAAATATTCTTCAACGCAATCAGATCCTTTCCTCGCCTCAAGTTCTTCTGGAAGTGGAATGGCGAGTTTCCAAAGGAGATCCCCGAAAATCTTTTCCTTGACAGATGGTTCCCGCAACAGGACATGTTAGGTAAGATATCCACTTGAATGAAACCAGCTGCAGTATTAGCAGCTACATTAACATAGTTGTTTCTAGTAACACGATAAATTGCGATTCCTTCATTCTTTTTAAAAGGTCATCCGAAAGTTCGAGGGTTCGTTACTCAAGGTAATTAATTACTCCTTCATTATTCGTTACTTAATTAGTTAGTCATTACTCATTACGCAAGATAATTAACTATTATTCAAGGTGGACGACCAAGTACACTGGAAGCCATCTACAATGGATGCCCCATGATTGCTTTTCCAATACTTGTAAAGTTGACATTTCGTAAAGCAGAAAGCAGTATAAGATTTTCGAACTAAATTGATGTCCTAATTTAATGGAATTTGTAAATCTCTTGAAGGGTGATCAAGATCACAATGCTAACAGAGTTAACTTCATGGAAGGAAATATTTTGTTCGAAATTGGAAAAGTGACACTTCCCCAGTTCAAGGAGGCAATTGAAAAAATCGCTTACGATGCAAAGTAATGCAAATTATACAATTGGGATGATTTTTTTTATAAACTATCTTAAGCAAATTAATTTATCCAACTTTTAACTGTTTGAATTTGTCCAATTTTCAGAATGAAAGCAAGGCTACAAAGACTTCAAACCATTCTTCGTGAACAACCCATGAATCCTGTGAAATCTGCCGTTTGGTGGACGGAGTATGTTTTGAAGCATGAAACGGATCATTTGAAGCCTACTGGAAATAACCAGTATTGGTTTCAGAGGAGATTATTAGATGTGTGGGCGTTTTTATTTGTGATGCTACTTATCACGCTTTCGGTGTCTGTATTCTTTATCCTAATTTGCATTCACTTTCTCATTGATTTAATATACAGTCACCAGGGTCAGAATCGGAAATTCAAGCAAACGTAGGTAGAACTAACTATACATACGCAATTTTAAAACATGACTGCCTGTAAACAAAAAATAGACGTATACTTTTAGAGCCTTTTAATATTCAGTTCACATTAGTAATACCCGAATTCGTTGTGTACTACAACATAGTCCCTAGTCAAAATGGTGAATTTTATAGAACACAAGGCAGAATATGATTGGTATTGGTATAAGGTTTTGATATTATTGAAGTCTGGGTACGTCACCTTGTCTTACCGTTTAACCAAATATACTTATCGCTAACGCTTAATATGTAAGAACTTTTAAAAACTTTTGGTTTTACTTAACATTCTGATAAATAAACGTGCAATATATTAAAATTCGCTTCGTGTTTGCTGCATATTATTGGATTACAAAAATAATACGAATTGTTCTAGTTTGCAAATACAAACTTAAGAAAACATCATCCTAACCTTTCAATATTTACTGTCACGTCCTTCGAGCATGCATTCGCAAATGTTCAAGGACAAATGTACCTACGCATGTTGTCATTTTGACATATTTCCTGCATTCATTTCGACAAATAGGCATAAAATTGCACCTTAAAACCAGAGAGTCTTTATATAGAACCCTGTGCCTTGGTGTGACAAACTAACAAGGCAGGATTGGACACTGGAATGTTCCAGCAAGCATTTCCATGGATGAAGTTTTTTACATTTCTTACATCATTTTCTTTTATAACAACTCTATGGTTAAACCTATTCTTTAAACCAGTTTAAACGGTTTAAACAAAGACCTTAATAAGAAATAGACATTGCATCGTAATGTTAATCAAATGCAGACTCGTGTGATTGAAGGAGTTTGTTTGTAAGAAACCTAGAAAATTTTCCTGGTTTAAATATTGTGGAAATAAAGTCAGTGCATTTCTTGTCTAATCGTAAGATCATCTTTGATTCTCATTTTCTCATTCTTGTCCTTCAGGTTTATGCAAAATGAAATACTGTGAAATATGAAGTGCTACATTAGTTCATCCCGAGTAGCGTTACTAGTGACCCTATTGTATTCATATGGAAGTTGTGAGCAAGTATCGTCCACCTCGCCGGCTCGTCGGAAAATTTATGAAATTGTCGACCAAATTTTAGTATCTCAGCAATGGGTGAAGTATGTATTATGAGCACCTCTTTTCATTCCAACCTTGGTTTTGTCTACTGATTAAATGATATATAGATTATCGGGATTTAAATTACAAATTTCCGTGTAACTTTTCAGGGACGACACATACGATACTTCACGACAAATTTCTCTGGTGGATCAAACAAATGTTCGTTATCCCCACCCAGAACAGCGCTACATAATGACAACCGACAACCAAGAATTGATACTATTGTCAAGTGCAAACCTCAGACTATTCCCCAGTGCGAATGAATTGCTGACAATTAATAAATCCCCAAAAAGACTTTTTAACTACATTGATATATACCCGATATTCGCTCACGGTATGAATGGTAGACATCGTATAGCAGAGTATCGAAATATTCGTCGCCGCAACTTTGGTTCTTCGGACGAGGCAATTGTCCCTTTCCTGTTTTACCCAACGGGCTGGCCAATCTTCTTTATGACGGTGTTTACCTTCACAGTCCTATTAGTTCCACTTCTAGGCTGTTTCCTGGTTCACTTTGGGTTCCGAATTGGAGTAGTAATTCACACGTGTTTGTGGCGTCCTGTGAAGCTACTCCTTCGTAGAATTCTGATCAACTGGGAGCTTTATAACCAAAGCTGGATTCGTTATATGGCTCCACCATATTTTTTAGAACCCCGGACCACCATGAAAATGCCATGGATGCTACGGAATCACGCACTAGAAGATATTCCACCAGAGGTGGCTCATAGACCTCCTATGAATAACATTGACTATACGATGTACGTCTTGTCGCTAGAAGACTATGACGTCTATGATTTGGAAATGGATGAGATGGAATTCATAGATGACATGCTGCAGTTTCGGGATGATAATCCGCAGCTAGTCGCTCGCCTTCTAAAGTTTAGACTTGGGGATGAGAAGTTTTACCATTATTTCGAGGAGGATATTTTATCATCCGAGGAGGAGGAGGATGCTAATGAAAAGTCTCCTTCTCCACCGCTATCTGAACCACAAGATGCGGAGTTGGGGTTTTACAGTGAAGAGCTGGACGATGCTGAGCTTGCCATAGATTTGAAAGAATATCGTAATGCAATCGACACAGATGAGGCATGGATGCATGAAGAATATGACAAGACTTTTACCGGTAGTCCCATGGAGCTAGATGAAGTGAGGAAACGACGAGAAGTTATGAAGAAACTCCAGGAGGAAATTGCGTATATACATACTATACTGGCAGCTGGTGGAACCAATAAATATACCTCAAATATGACGACCCTACCAGTTGAAAAAAAGAAAAATTTGCAACAACAAGCAAAGAAGCTGATGAAGCGATACATAAAATTTTCAACAAAAACCAAGGAAAGAATCGCTGAATTGGAACCTTCCAAAAACATACAAAACGTTCATAACGTTGCTCTCAGCAAGTATCTACCGTTGATAAGCAAATTAAGTCATTACAATCATCGACTGAATTTGAAACATGAGAAACAAAAGGATCCAGCAAAGAGAAAGGTGCAGTTGGACGTTTTCGGTGGACCTTAAATCCAACGTGTCGATGGCATTTAATCGATTGATTTGACCGAGTGCTACATTAGTATACAATGCAATATATGTAGTTTATTATAATATCGTCGTAGAATATAGTTTATTGACAAAAACTGCAAAATAATAATTATTTTTCGAGTAGTCTGACTCACATCATACCACCTCAATCCATTACAATGTGGTTTTCATTAAGAATGTTTAAAACCAGAAAAAACTGCATTGAACCAATTATTTCGTAGCGTCTTCCCTTTACTGAATTCCGCAAGAATTGTATACTGTAATCAAATGAATTTTTATATAAAATGTACGACCAAGAAAGAGGAATGGAGATCACGTATTAATTATGGACAGCGAGCAGCAATATCCACGAGTATGTAAAGTGTGATGATGAGTAGACCGGATGGACGAACGAACAAGTAGAGACCGCAGCATTTGCCTGTCAACTCGATAAAACAAGTGATTACTATATCCCTACTTTACACAAATCTTCCTACACAAGAACTAATAGCTATCTGGTGACTATGACTAGTGTGTTGTTAAATTAAATGGTACTGGGAATCAAAAAAATGGTTTGACTGTTTACACACAAAACAAAAGATCTAAATTCATGAATCGCCACAACCTGCCTGTGTGTGGTATGGAAAATTGGTTTGGGAATGGATGGCAGATGACACATCCTTAAAGTATGAGCAAATCCTGGCAGCAAAATTATCTAAATAAACGAATCTTTGTTCGCTTTGTTTTGTAATAGTAGTAAACCCAGTAAGTTACAGCATAATAATATAAAGAAAGATACAAACTTCCTTTCTCAATGGTGTCACACGTACAAACTGACCGAAACCACAACCGCATTGTACATTTTAGTCATTTCTTCAAATATACCGTCAAATCTTACAATAATATAAAATATTTGCACGGGGGAAAATCATTTACCGATCTGTGATGTTTCTGACTTACGACAACAATGTGACTGAAATCTTTCAATCGTTTTAAAAACGCATCTTTTAATTTCAACATGTTTGTGATATTTTTAGCACAATACTGTCTAATCCTTCTTGGCTACTTTGATCTCATCGCACTAGCCCCCGGATCCCTTGTGCGCGCATTTAATATCGATGAAGAGTATCCAATTGTGATTTCGAATACATTTAATGGAGAAAATTCTCATTTTGGGGCTTCTGTCGTCCTCCTAGAAAGTGACTCATCGACGACGAGAAATTACCACATTGGGAATGACAACGATGTTAAAGGATGGTATGAGTCCTTATTCTTTGCAAAGGTCTACCTCAATGTCTACAGGAGAAAGTCAATGAATTTCTGGAAATTTTGTATTTAGGGTGGTTATTGGTGCTCCAAAGGCAAACTCATCAAACGCCAACCATTCTGGAATATTCGAGCCAGGAATCATTATGAGATGTTCGTTACGACACTCGGTAATAAAGCAGTTTGAAAACCGAGATGACTTGTGTCAGATTATGGAAATGGACCCAACCGGCGAGTACGATCCGTTTGATCCACAATTACCTTTCAAAGATAGAAAAGATGGGGGTTGGCTTGGAGGGTCTATGTTTGTTGGAGACTCTGATCGCTTTGTCACGTGTGCTAGTCGATGGGTCAATCAAAAATATAGAGGTTCCTATCTTCAAAATGGAATTTGCTACTGGCTCCCAAAGTCACATGTAACGGCTTCAATCACAAATTCCACGTGGCCGTGGTTAGCACCCAAATATAGCTACAGGCTGAGTCCACTTGTGAACGGGTGTAAGCCACTTACGTGCAATAATACGTGCAATAATTTTTTTCTCAGTTTATCATGTCAAAATAAACACCTATTCAATTTGTTCACTTTTTCAGCAAAACAGTCCGTCACGACTTATAGTCCTTATAATGAGACTTATAATGAGCCCATTTCCTTATTCAACTGGAAATACGGTCAATTTGGATTTTCTGTTCATATCACGCCCAACAACGAAATGATTGCTGGCTCAGTGGGAGTTCTGGACTGGACTGGAAGCGTTGTTCAGTATACTGACAAAGTGGGACCCAGAAGTCAATTCCGTCGTTATAATTCCCATCCGCGCTTTTCCGAGTTTTCCGAAGTTGTTGTGGCGGATGTTCAAGACGATACGGATTCTCTGAAAAGTTCGGAATATTTTGGATATTCAGTAACATCCGGAAGATTTTTCATGGGGAATGTGTCAAACGATAATACTCAGTTTGCTGCAGGTGCGCCACGATCTTCTCAGTTGTCTGGGAAAGTATTAGTGTTTAGCTTGGCAGAGCGACAAACTGGTCGTTCGGAAGGAAGACTGAAACTGCTTGTGGAACCCATAGAAGGGCATCTTACGTCGGGGAATCATTATGGTTCCTACTTTGGTGCTTCATTGGTGGCACTTGATATGAACGGAGATGGATTTGACGAGCTTGTAGTTGGAGCACCCCTTTACGGCACTTCTCTCCGAGTTAAAAGAAACGCATTCGTGCCGGTTTTGTCCCCTGAAGAAGGCACAAGTGCAAATGCTGAACCTTCACCAAAAATGAAAAGTGGAGATGAAGGCTGTGTCTTTGTTTATTTGAGCAACGGTGTAAGTTTTTTACTAGCCCACATGGTTGGTCTGTCAAATTGTCAGTCGAGTGTCGAGTTGTCACAAATATAATATAATGTTTATATTTTTAGGTTGATTTCGACCGGGTTCCACGTGAACTTTGTGGGGATAAAAGTTCTGGTGCTAGATTTGGGACGTCGATTGCTTCTCTTGGTGATATTAATTCAGATGGGTACAATGGTATGTGATTATGTGAATCGAATGCAATAATATGCCATTATAATTGTACAATTCTGCGGTGACCAAAATGCAGTCATAAACGCTTACTCACTAACTTCAAGATGTGGCTGTTGGCGCTCCGTACGAGAATGAAGGTCGTGGAGCAGTTTACATTTATCACGGTGGGATTGGCGAAAACTTTCTACGACTTGCACAGAAATTGGAGCCGAGAGATTTGGATCCTAAAATGAAAACTTTTGGGTGGTCTTTGTCCCATGGAGTTGACATAGATGAGAACGGCTATCCAGGTACCGTTTAACAGAAAGCAATGAAAAATGATCATTAGTCAAAAACAAACCGTGCGTGCGTGCCTAATACCTATGACATATATTCCTTGACTCCGAAAGACTTAGCCGTTGGGGCTTATGAAAGCAACCAGGTAGTAATATACCGAACTGTTCCAATTATCAAGTTCAACGCAACGTTAGCTGCTTCCATACCTAAGCTTTTGGCCAACACAGACAAGTTTCTCCTAATCACATGCATTTCATACACTGGACAAAGTACTCCGCATGCTTTAGACATTCATTTAAAGTGGACGATTGAAACAGAGTCACCGGAATCTAAACGTCTTGTGTCGCTAGTACTGGACGACCTGTCAAATAGTGGAATGCCGATGTCCTCTGATGAAAACACTGCTAGTGGGAGATCGTCAAACATAAGAGCCATGATGATATCTAGAAAGGAGAAACTTCGTCTTCGTAAAAATGCTCGGACGTGCTACAATATCACGGCTATGCGATTTGGGGTAAAATTACAATTGAAATACGAGCAGGACACTGTACCAGAATGTTCACTAAATTAAACACATTTTGCGGTAGGTTGTTGATGGATTAAAGAGAAATGTTCCAATTCGGTTGGACTATTGGATTGACGGATATGACAGTGATATTCGTTCCCAGAAACCAATACGCTACGAAATTAAACCCAGTTTAGATAATAAACATTCAACTGTTAGCTTGGCATCGTCAGAATCAGGTTTTCCACCTTGGTTTCAATAGGTTAACGTTAGCCTATATAGAATATATGTGAGCTTCATGAATATTTCAGATTTTATAGATTTCTATGAAAAGCGTCCCATGCCAGCGGACAACGTATTTGGTACAGTCAACCTGAATATTCCAGTGGGACATTTGTGTGAATCTGATGGAGAACCTACATGCGTGGCCAATCTAACAATGTCTGCTTGGTTGGCTGACAAATCCAACGAATACCACATTTTTAAGTATGCTAATTACCATTTAAATTTTTAATACTGAAATATAAGCTAATTTTCCTATGAGATTTTCAAGGCTATATAATGACATTTGTGCAATCCCAGTGAAACAAATCCATTTATTTTGGGATCTGCTGACATTTTAACACTGGAAGTGGAACTATCAAACCATCGAGAATTGGCCAATCCTCCGATTACAGTAAAACTACAATGGACACAACCTCCAGTTATTCGACGTTTACCTGCTAATTGTCAATTGAAAGAGGATTCTACTGGTTTGATTTCGATATCGAACTCAACAAAAAGCAATTTTTACGTGTGCATCATTCAAAAATCGATTAAAACGTCACAAAAAGAAATTCTTGCTGTTGAGTTACGAATGTCAAAAGTGTACGGTAAACCTCAAGATACCAATCTGGAAATTGAGTTGGAAGCTAATACCACTTCCGAACTAGTTGGGAACGGAGAAATCCCCAAATACAAACTGGTGGTCCCTTTAAAGACACAAATGAGACCCCAAAATTTCAGGTAGGTATGAACAATCTGTCTTGATAAAAATGAAGCAATAAAAAAAATAAAGAAGGCCGTCATTTCTTCATTTGTCACAGTCATGTAGCCTCCAGGATTGAGTATTCCGGAAATATTTCGAATCCAATGTTTGGAATTCCGCAAGCATTTGAGGTATGCATGATCCATATAAAAGCTACCTCAAATATGATTTTATCCAAAACTATTAAAATAACGTAATAAATCTTATAGATTGGCTTGGATGGACCAACGTCTGCTGCCGCATTAAAAATTGAATTTGACATCCCAGTTAGAGTTAAAATAAATGGGCAAATGCATACGTTAATCGCCGTGAAAAAGCCCATCGTAAGTATTTATATTTAACAACCCTTCAGTCCGCATTGCATATCGTCTGCTAATTGAAAATTTTAGCTGTACGAGAATTACAATGTTGTATAGATTGCGCATGGTGGCTCAATGACATGTGAAGCTGTTAACGACACATTTTTTGATGAAGAGTCAGCGTTCCCGGAACAGACCAAAACTGACCCTCCACCCCATGACGCCCCAATCATTTCATTAGAAAGTGTCCAGAGCCGGCAATTTTTTAACGGCGATGATGATAACGATGGCGCTTTAGGTTCAGCAGCAAACGAAGGTATGGCAATATTACGAGGAAAATTGAAGCGAGTTACTAGGTCAGCTTTGGGCGTGTTTTCGACCAACTCGTACAGGAAAGACGCTCTGGCGTATTCTCCCGGGGAAAATAGGGACTGGAGTCACACTGAGAATTAACTGTGACTCCAAATCAGCGAGCTGTCTTCGAGTAACATGTGTAGAGTCTGATTTCACACCAGAGAAAAAAGCAGTTGTTGAATTCAAGCTAAGAATGTTCACTGGTGTTGCAAGCAGCCTCCTCAATCCCGCTAACCACGATGAGGAAATTACATCCCTCTGGGTTGAAAGCATTGGCACAGTAAAAACGCTTGATGCGAATGGTAACCCATTTGGAGAGACTGGACATCTTTACTTTAAAAGTCGACTGATCATCCCACCTCCATACGAACTACCGGCCTTGATTCTCTTACTGTCTGTTGCAGGAGGGCTTTTGCTTTTATCAGTCCTTACCATGATTTTAATGAAGGTAAGCAGTCCTTCCGGTTCAGACGTAATAATTAAATCATTCTTTTATGTTTTTGTATTATTTGTAAAAAAAAATTACTTTTCTATACAGTGTGGCTTCTTCCGTCGTACTAAGCGAGATGAATTGCAATTATTACGACAGAGGAAACAAATTGAGCAGCGCTTTCAAAGAGGGAAATCCAATTTACTTCAGTCCACAGAAAGCCGAACTGGTACTGCTAGTACAGCCCGAATATGCACGACTTCCTCCACTCGGAGTGGTAAACCAAACCGGAAAAGGAGCTTTAAGATAAGTGAGCTTAACAATGCTAGTAGTATTATGCCCATTTCGTGTAACTCACCGGGAACAATGGCAAAGCAGATACAAAAACCTGGAGCCGTCGACTTGCATGAGTTGAATAGAATGTACGATTTCGCTGATCAGAACGGACTTTACGATTAAACGCGTGTCGTAATATATTTTACTGTGATTAATATTCATTACTATGAAAAATAAAACTCAAATCAAC
>JAANSN010004339.1:0-15382 GCA_036850665.1 Dicranocentrus wangi | reverse complement strand
TGCATTTTCACGTGCATGCCTGCTATATGCAAGATACGGCAAACGATATATTAAACACTACACACTGGGGGTTCGTACGTTCTCTGAGGGAATGTCTTCCAGTATACATTTGTGTTTGAAAATGACGAGAAAAAAGTACAGTAAACAACCTAGATATTCAATGAACCATGAAGGAAAACTGGATTCCCAATGGTTAGGCATAAAATATTCCAACTATTTTTTTAGCTCTACCTTGCGGCCATTATAACAGCAACTGCAACAACAAGAGCGGCGACGGAAGAGACAACAATGGTACTCCAGTTGGGCTTGTAGACGCACTTTTCTCCACGAAAGCCGCAATCAGGCTCGGCCTTTGGAGCCTTCCCACCAACCCACTGAATTGGTTTAGACTCTTTGAATTGCTATAGGAAATGAAACGGTTTATATGCAAATTAGATGGAACGGTTGAATAAGATAATCATTACGTTACGTTGCTCAATTGCTTGGTCTAAAAATAAAATTGGAGATACCGCTTGGGACTTGAAAAACACAGCATGACACTTTGGAATTATTTCATAACACTAACC
Organism: Dicranocentrus wangi; assembly: GCA_036850665.1. Classification (NCBI taxonomy): domain Eukaryota; kingdom Metazoa; phylum Arthropoda; class Collembola; order Entomobryomorpha; family Entomobryidae; genus Dicranocentrus; species Dicranocentrus wangi. The sequence continues at coordinate 14,816 of JAANSN010004339.1, read as the reverse complement.
ACTCACAATTACCCGCATACTCGTGCGTATTTTGGAAAATGGCAATTTATCACAATGTGACGCCTTTCATCCTGTCATTCTATTTTGAAAACCAGGTTTTGGACTGTTTGGGTGTCGAGTGTCGACAAAAGATACGAGAATCGGAGATTTTGTTCCACATTATAACAAGTAGTAATCTCGTAGTAATCTGTCGGTTCTCGCAGATTATGTTTCCAGAGAATAACCCTTTATAATAAGTCTTTATGCAAGAATAAATCATAAAACAACGTTTTTACAATGAAATCATGTAAAAATCAAATCTGACATACTTTGGGATATAATTCTACAATAATGTACGTACATTGACCATTGCTACCAAAACTTTTCCAAAAATCCGTACGTAAAGGCTCATAAAGGAGTGGAACATGTTTCTAAATGATAGATCGATTACTATCACCAATGACTTTGTATAGAATGGCTGAGAATCTGTAGTATTTGACAGTTGACGATCACCCGGATTTGTTGTTTTATACACTCTCGAGATTTCGAAATATAAGTGGCTCTGATTTTTTTTGGTAAGTCTTGTAAAAGTAGGACACAATGAAATAAGACGTATTATAATCGATCACATCAATCTCAATGCGCCCCAAAACGAAATCCTTCAATCCAACCTGTCTCCAATCTCCTCCATCCAGTATGTTTTGTATTTGTAGTAAATAGGAAAGTGAGCACAAATTGTTCAAATTGCGATAAGGATCGAGAAAAATTTCCCACTTACAGTTATGTCATCTGCAGGTGCTTCCATTCTATCGTTGCTACTTTCCACATTTCTGATTGTGGACGGACCCTGAGTAAAGATGCCAACAGGTTGCATGCTCCATCGTACAGTTGCATTAGAGTGGGGATCCGGGTACTCATAAGTTTGTTCAGATTCAAAATAACTTTCACCATCTGTTTGACTAATGTAGCTACTCGTTCCATTTGGGAAGTCTGCGTCTTGTGGGAGAAGTGAAAAGACCGTGTAATTCCCTTCTGCATCTCCATTTTCGTCAATAAACACCTGAAACATGAACAAATCACATGGATGCTTCTCGTAAGCTTATTACTGATGTGGTCCAACTATAAAATGTCAGACAAGCGTGATGGAAAATCGGAGTGAAGGCATAATATGACATGGCATAATACCCTGAAAAAAGTAGCAATACATCATGTTTTATAACAGTTTGGTTTGAAGATCAAGGTTGTCCCATGCATTAAAAGTACTTTATTGTCTGACAGAGCATGTTGGGTAGATTCACACTCGCTCGACGACTGTCCCATTGACCGACAAACTAATTCCAGTTTAAACCGATAATCCTTTTGAAGAACTTTTACCTTTTCCCACAGGCCGTCACAGTTCATTGTTTAGATAAATGGTTAATCCGTAGTACTCTTACAATCCACCGATCAAAGTACCTGCATTTTTTATTGTAATTGCTACTGTTTATATATTTTTGCATTTATAAAAGCATGCATGCTATATTATGTTGTTAGAAGTTATAAGCTTAGCTTAGGTTCAGAATGGGGAAAAATTGTTTTTTTCTGCAAACCACAAATTGAGAAATTATGCAACAGAGATTGTAGAATATTAGCATAATATTTAGTTTCTATTTCGTATACGACAAATATGGACATTCGCATTTTGTTTATTTCGTTAGCATTTATTTAAACAATACATATTATGTCGGGCGTGAGAAAATTATCTAAAAGCATTATCAGCATAAGTTGTGATTACGTTTGTGGCCGTTGGAAGGCTCGGTCACTGGGCTAGAGTAGGCAATGTATGTTGAGATTTTTACGTAGAAGTGAACGCAATTCTTATTGTTATTATTGTTAGCTTAACATTTTTCACGGTCAAGCTGAATGGTAACTCACTAAGCCTTGCTTTGAACAATCTTTTGAAAGATTGCCTTTATGGTTCGAGAAACATGAAAAAAGTTAAATGGTGCTATAGTAAGGTGCTCTAATGATGTAACGTTCGGATTACCCATTGCATGCACGACGTACTTGTTTGGGCAACATTTTTAGTTATGTCTCTGTCTGCCTGAATACGACGTTTTCTCAATTGTTACTTTTCTGGAGTTCAATTAATGTTCAATTTACCCCAGTAATCACAGTTATTTTGTCAATTTCTTTCAACGTTTATTCTAATTGGAAGATGAAAAACAAAGGAAGGGATACCGATACCAACTCAAGGAAAGGATCATTCCATAGTCCTGTTTTTAAAAACCTTTCTAATACCGCTTGTTGTGTTCCATTCCCAAAGTCTCATCAATCCCATCCCATATGATGTTTCAGAAATTAAAAATAATATACACGCATCATGATAATCTTCCTGGATCTAATTAGTAATTAGTAATTGGTTTGAGTGAATGAGTGTAATGCCATTGTGAATATAAAATACTTACTGAACTCAGAGGATGGCATCATATGGAATACAAAGTTGCTTGCTTTAATGAAGGCTCCAAAAACTTTTTCGTTTGGCATAGCTTTGTAGCCTGTGTGCAGTACAACGATCAAGCGTCATGTCAATGTCATGTCAAGGCCAAACGTCTGCTTTATATATCCGTTTTACTAAAATTCACATCCGACATACATCTCTTCCCTCCGTTTTAAGTTTCAAAGAAAAGTACTAGAAGTAGCGAATAATTTCGTTAACGTGAGAGTGTCGAGTAAATAGGGACTCGTTTCAAGGATCTAACTTGGAAATGGTTTCACTTTCATTTTAATATCGCTGATTTGATTATGCTCGTCTAGTGTACTCAACCTTCAAAATGGAGGATTAAGTTACCAAGAGTCTGAAAGTCTTGAAAGAGTATGTGTTATCATGAGTACTCTTATAAGCTCGGGGTGTTTAAAAAAGCAATGACGACAGTTGACATTCAACCAAATATGGTGCTGTATGCTTTGCATAAATATAATCCTGGCAAAATGACAATGAAAAAAGAACTGATTGACATTGCACAGTATACACTATGCGTAGATTCTTCGAAGCGCGTGGTATCAAAATTCACGCATGCATATTTTTAGCTTTACATCCATTTGTCGCATATGAACATAAACAAGTCTTAATTAAAAGTGCCAAATAACGCCAAAGATAAAACAACTAGTTAATCGTAATTATAAGCAACAAAGAGGTTAATAATATGTTGTTAACTTACATCATATCCTTGAATGGAGTTGTATGATCTATTTTTAATCCTTTCAAAAACAGCAGTTCCGTTTCGCAAGTCATAACCTTCTTTCAATACTCCGTGCAGCGCTTGGGCATAAATCATTACAGCATCGTACAGGTAGGCGGCTTCAATTGGAACCTGATTCATTGTAATTGTTAAATATTCATACTGTTTACCTCTTTACGAGTTTTATTATCACCGCACAATTATTAAATATTGCATCGATAGTCTTCATAAGGTTACTACATATAATCATAAAATTCAGATCAAGTACTTGCCTGGACATCTTTAAAGATAGTTTCATGGAATGGGACACAGAATGGATCTTCCGTGGAATAGTTGAGGATGCGTTGCTTGAAGTCATTTCTGTGACAATACAAAAAAAGCAATGAACAAAATTCGTAGTTACAATCCCATTATGCTATCCTGCTTCCTAGTATTTCGGTACGCACGAGCACTTATGGCTCAACATTAAAGCAAAATTTGAAAGACAACAATTTTCACGAGTCCATATGGATTGTGGAGTGTGAATTCATAATAATATGTAAATTTTCCATAATAGAATACTAGCTTTTTTGGAGCATTGAACTGATCGTTTATGACATCAATTAGCATAATTGCAAATGCATGTATTGTCTACTCGATTGAACGGAATGAGATTATTGAACCATGCCCGATGGGCAAAAGACAAAATCCAGTTGGAAAGGAAAAAGTACCCACATTATCTCTATTCCCAATTACTTTTACAATTCATTTTTCTAGTTAGGGCTTCATATTCCTCTGAAACGACTTTTTGCAAAAATATAATAATCACCGAATTCAAATTGCGCTTATATAAAAGTATTATTCTCTGGGGTACTGTTTGAGTTCACAAGAATTGTGATCATGCAATCGTGCACAGCATGCAGTAACAAGGTCACCTTTCACCTAGCTTCAGAATACGTTCAGTTTTAGTTTTATCATTCTACTTTGTTGTTCCACTCAAGAAAATGGTTCAATTCAAAGTGAAAGAGTAGCACGTTGTGCTTGCTAAAATGTCTACGATATTTTCTATGTCTATGTCATAAAATGAATTCGATACTTTTAATTAGCGTTTCGCCTGTACTGGTTCACCGTAGATAGTAGTGACCCACTAGCTCAATAAAACGAAGTTCGTACTTTGGATGAAACACGAGGACATATAATTAGATCAATAGTGGCCGGTTCCCTGAACAAAGTTTATCTGAGTTCATATCAAGTTTCAAATGAGCAGCGCACAAAGTACAAAAAACTTACCCAAAATACCCAGTTTGGGGATGTGAAGGGATGAGTTTTAGCACTGATCGATAAGCTTTGATCATATCTTCTGTTTTATTCCTCAGAAAAGGATCCAAGTAGTCTGCCAAAAATAGAAAAATGATAGGAAAAATGACGAAGATTGTCATTAAAACCTGATCTCATATTTGATACTGCGATGTTTCCTTTTGAAAGGAGAGACGTCACTTTTACCATGTTACTGGGTTAATTAGAAGAACTGCGAGTACTGCGACGAAAAGTACGTATTTACCATGAAACTTGAACTTTCCCCAGCCAGATATTTACGTCGCACTTACAAAACAAAAAGGACCAAAACCGTATTTTCTGAATCCTTACCAAGTGTGCATGTCACACAAATATTATGTCAGCATCTGTGGCTAATTACCAGCTTTATGTGACAAACGACAAGAGAAATGTAGTTTTGCTGGCTGTGTTCCAACCTATGTTATCTAACGCTGAGACTGGACTTACGCAACTATTATTTACAGAATACGAGGGGTCCTTCTTGGATTTTGAAATGACAAAGGAAACTTGTCCCATCTGGCGTTCCATTGCATATATTATACCACGTGTACCAATATGATTTGATTTCTTTTCTTCTACAATATGTGGATTCCCATTCACATAACGCTTTTAATTCATTAAAATATATTATTACTTATCACGAAAAGAAAAAAGTTTCTCACCAACATCGAAGAATTTTCCAGAAACGTTCAGTTTATCGTCAACAGAAATAATAATGTATTCTCCTTTGTCAAATGCCCGTTCGTTTGCAAGTGCACGTGTGAGATGGACTAGTGCCACATGTTCCCCGATAAAGACGTATACTGTAAATAGTAAACAATTGATAATTTTAAAGAAATGTATCATCATCATCTTTTCTGCCATTTATTTGGCATTTGGCTTTGGTATATGGTATACCAACTGGAGTTAGACTACGAAATTGCATTTTTTGCATTTACGTTGCATTCTACGTATTTCCGTCTTCTTCATTCATTGCATGCGCTAGTTGAGCTTTGAGGGCAAAGCTCACGAGTCAGTACAATAATTTTCGAAAGCATAACTACGAATTGGGGTATGAAAGACATCAATATAATTACAACGCATCATTGCATACTGCATACATTACACAAACAGCACTTGTCGCACAGACAAGCAAGCCATTGTTTTTCTGAGATAAAACTCTATTACATCGTTTTGCTTGTATTATATTTTACCAGAAAAACTTTCTATGTAGGCCAAGTTTTTCCGAGTCAAGAAATTACATACAATTTTATAGGGAAAGTTTCGAATATGTGCGTGTATTCATTTAACACAGTTTACAATAGTCTGTATTGATGCTGAATGACCATGTCAATGGATAATGGATTCGATTGGAAATGCTTGATCACAATAGTAAGCATCAGCTCGAACTCAAAACCCTCAAAAAACTAGGACTAAAATCAAAGGAATTAATGTCAAAGAAATGAACTTAACTTGAAGTCGTAGTACAAAACATATAGAAAGTATTTAAAGTTCCATAACGAAAAGTAAACTAAAATCCAAAACGTAGAAGTTCAAAAAGGTTCAATTTATGAATGAGTCAAAGTAAAAGTTAGATTCATTAAAGTAGATTGTACTTTTTAAGATGTTTACACGCCACTTGAAGCGCTAACCCCAGAATTGCCAACAAACCGAACAAATGCGTTAGCCAAAATGGCAAACCCCTAAACCCGACCTACTTTTCCTTTTTATTCTGTTCGCATCCCATTAAATAAGCATGTATTCAAAGCGAAACCAGGAAATGTGTACTTTCATTGTCTGGACACTTCCCCCAGTAAAAACACAAGCTGTATTAGAGAAGCAAAAGGGAAGTTTTACCTCTGGTTTCTGAAAACGACGCTTTCACGATTCTTTCCATTTCGCTAAAATTCTCAGGAATGTAGTCTGGCAGGCTGTAGTGGTTCGTGATGTCGATCTTGTGCTTCTTTGCAAGATTCTGAAAGGATTAAATTGAATGCTCTAGCTTGCATCAAAATCAAACATACAACTACCTACTTATATTACAGGATTAGAACTAGAACCACGGTTAATTTTGGGCAATGACTAACAATGAAATAACATTTGTTTCCTTTTCCGGAGATGGCATTTTTAGATAAATACTTACTTTCTGCATTTTGTGTTCTCAATTCCTACAGTTGCAACTTGCAACTACAATCATTGCATTACATATATTCTATTCTACCGACGTATTCTATAAATAAGTAGTACATAAATATCCATGAACGAACGAACGAACTACCGAACTGCTCTAATTCGCATAGCTGCTTCAGCACGGTGTATATTCGGTGTGACGAAACGAACCAGTTTCAAAGTGATATTACGTATAGATTATTATGTAGCATTAACTACTCGATATTATTTAACGTTACCGACTACCAAGGATGTTTGGGAGTGAAGAGTAAATATTTGTTCTTGTCTAGATCCGGTATGCATATTATTACTGTTCGTTATACCCTGTTGCTGTTTCCTCAACAATGCCTTAAATTGCAGGTTGCAGCTGCGACTGCCACTCACATTTCGTTAAGAGTCATTGGCTGGTTTGTTTAAGTCTATCAAAGCAGCCACTTCCTATCACATTTGGCGTATTATTATGTAAAAAGGTATTCATGGTGGATTCTTCATATTTTTGGATACAAGGTTTTTATGACTATTCCAATTAAGTGCACACGGATACAAGTTGTTTTCTACAATGAATGTACGTACGTACATTACATTTACCACTCAGGTTCGTCATTCCCCCATCCACCTTGTTACTGCTGAAAATACTTTTGTTTGGGTATTATAGTTCTCCATTCCGTTAAATGAGCAAACACAATTTGCTTAATACACCTACGCATATTGAACCGTCAATTTACCCTTTTAACTTACCGTGAAGGCATCGATGAGAACTTTGTACCACCGGTCCTTCTTTTTTTGACAAACAACCAGCACGATCTTGTTCCAATTAAAGGCCTTGAGAAGTGCCACGACTGACTTGGAGACCTTGCTTGAGGGTGGTAACGTTCTGGCAAATGTGCTGTAGGTTTTCTTATCTGACACCCGGTGGTCTGAGCATTTCTGGTTAGTTCAAGAACAAAAAGGAGTACAAGCAAATCATTGAAATTCAGTGAATGAATTTTTGTAAAAGAATAAGAAAAGCACGAGTGTGTCCAGCTGTATGTATGCTTTGATGATTTAACAACTTATGCATGCATACACATGATGGACACAACAAGCGAATAAACTTTCACCAATGCCACTTTGGCTGCATAAAATATATATGATAACCAACTGGTGCTGGTCATATAGTTCATATGAATTAGGATCCAAACCCTTTCTTTGTTCGCTCTTCGTTCTTTGAAATTGCTACAAAGTAATTCAGTGAATGAATTTTTGTAAAAGAATAAGAAAAGCACGAGTGTGTCCAGCTGTAAGTATGCTTTGATGATTTAACAACATATGCATGCATACACATGATGGACACAACAACTTTCACCAATGCCACTTTGGCTGCATAACATATATATGATAACCAACTGGTGCTGGTCATATAGTTCATATGAATTAGGATCCAAACCCTTTCTTTGTTCGCTCTTCGTTCTTTGAAATTGCTCCAAAGCAAAACAAATTTAACCACGCATGTACAATTACTAGTAGATATATTCACAAGGTATATTTGTAAGTTGTGTTCTTCATTGAAACTTTCAATGACCATGAACAGCAAACATGGGAATAAATGTATGAATGGGAGTGGGTGTATATTTGATAAACTTGACAGTGAAAATATGTGGTGCTAGATTCAATTTGTCTGATTTGGAGAAACAAAAACGGGTAAACAAGGGTGATTTTGTGCCTGTACTACTGTGTACACTCAAAGTTTGCAAAAGGCTTTGGCTGATTTCTCCAGGAAAGAAAAAGGTGTCATTAAACTTTACGCTATCATACTAATTGACGACACACTATCACATATGTAATCAGCGTGGAACCCTGGAACGGGTAGGTGACGATAACATATAATTTAGTGCCAACCATCATGTCATAATTTTTAGGCTCGACAAACTCTGACTCTTCAATTCACTACACGACCACTTTTAGTTGTTTACAAGGTGGGATCTTGACCTTTTACAAATAAGAGACTAGTGGTAAATAGGCCTGACGCTGGGTGAATAATTATTCAAGTGAAGTTCAAACGGCGAGTTTACCTACCTATACTACTAACGTACATACTACATACATATTAATAGTGGATACATAATAATATCCATAAATGCAGACTGATTGTGTTAGCCTGAGAAGCACATACCTAATGTGGGTGCTAGGTGGCCCACTCCTACTATAACAGTTGGGCTAAATGATAAATTTGATTTAAAATATTTTATTTCTATTAAACTGAAGTAGATTACTGCAAGTTAAAATACGGAGCGATTTTCATTCAAAATCTTGCCATTTCGAAACGGAAATTAAATCAACTGAACGTATTTTTAATTGGAGAGGCTCTCTTTTGTAAACAACCATTTCACCAATTTCTCTTATATTTTTTTCGGCATTTGGCCCTGCCGGAAATTTATGAAAGGTGATTGTGGTGATTTTATCGTATAGTAATTGCAACTTCGACGATTCCATGTTTTTATAAAGTTTTAATGGAAAGCAAACATAAAACAGTCTCATTTGAGGATTACCAATAATGGCATTTATAATACCCAAACACTCCTGTCTCTGAAAAACAAATGTTTGGTGAAAGTTTGCAGATGGAAAAGGGTGGATTCTATTCTTTACTTCGTCGTTCGCTTTCTCGTGCATTGACACGAAACGGCAATTGTTTACACAGAAGCTATCTTATCTCATTTTCTGACGCAAAATGTGATTCGACCAAAATATGCATTAAAAAATGAAGAGTAAAAATATCCTATAGCTTTAACCAGAATGCTTTGCCAATTTGCCCCGAAACAAGTGGGTGACCATTTCAGGGAATGGAACATGGAACTCATTTGAGAATGGACAATTCGTTCGATCGAAAACATCAGTCGTTATATTCGCTTGTTACTTGTGTTCTGAAGCAATATTTTTGCAATTCCTTTTGAACCAAAGGAAAGCGTATTGCATGGATGGCTGGAAGGAAACAAATAACTTGTTCTCACATCATCAACAGCATGGATTTATGAAACAGCCCGTCACTCACACCGACAGTATAACAACATTCAATGTTACGTTACAACTACAAGTTAGGCAGCACGCAAGCAGTCCATAGCAGAAAACAGTTCATAGTCCATAAAATTTAACGCTTGTTGCTTTTTGAAGAAAATACATATTTGTATAGCATTGCCCCTCCACTCTCCCTGTTGGAGAAAATTCCTTCCTTTCACTAGACTTAATTTTACGCTTATTAAACTTAATCACATGATTCATAATACACACCTTGACTTGACTTATCGTCTGGATCTTGGCTTTCACCATTTCGCCACAGCATGCCATGCTTATGTACTCTGTAAACAGAACAGTAGCTAAAAGCTTACGAAAACAAGGTACCAGCCAGGAAAAATTGTGACGACTATTATTGACACCCAACCTTCATAATAGCCTTGGATGAGTTAATCGACGCATATTTGCATGCCCATTTTCATAACATGTCATGTGGCCACTACTTGGGTTTAAAACTAAAACAATTAGTTCATTTTCACAGTTAAATCTGACAGCCGAGGCGGAAGTGTGGAAACCCCTTTCTCCCAGTTTAATTCAAGGGGAACTCCAATCTCATCCATCTTACAAAGTAGCTATACTAAAAGAGCAATTTCATTTAATTACGTTATGTACGCCGGTCTAGTCCTTGCTTCTTCTACGTTAATATATAAAACGATGGTGGTGTGTCGATGTTTTATTAAGAAAACTTTGCCATGCAATGTTTCAAAGTGTAACATGTCATCCTTGATTATTCTGTGGTATGCCGACTGAAGTTCATTAGCGAAAGTAAACAAATCAACTTTGCATCGTTAGTTGTGAGTTGTGTGTGGGATTTAGCTTTTGTGGAGTTTTGATAACATCGCAAGATGCATTACAATTTTACACCTCTTGGCCTTCTGAAAATGATGTTGTTTTCATATTTAATATAATATTTAATATGCTGTTTTGTAAGCTCAAACATATATATACGACTAACTATAAAGCAACGTGACGCGACGTGAACTTTACCTGAACGACTAGTTATAAGATTCGTTTGTTAGCAGAAAGTTTTTAAAAAATTGTGTTGAAGTAAATGTAGATTAGCATCGAGTTACATTGTATCGTAACATGTAGTACAAAAATATATTTATTTGCAAATATTCACCCTCCCGTCCAAAACAATATAAATTGACTAACAAGGACAAACTACAAACTGAAGCGCGACCCAGATATTTTTACCATGAATTTATTGTTATTGTTTTTATATAGTGTTAGCCTTACATATTTCTAAATCAAACAATTTTTTCCGAAATGATGCGACGTCGCTTTTGAGCTGATGTGTTCATTGTAAACTCGGACGGAATGGTTTGCTTTGTACTTGCCGTCATGAATAGAATGGATAATGGATTTTGGTGTGTAACAAAAATAAGAATAAAGTGGATCGAATGGACTCGGTTCCATGTAGACGTTGTCTTCACCCACATCTCTCGATTTCTGTCCGAATGTCAAAACAAATCAGATTGCAAAGGAAAAAAGGAAATGTACCCCAAACCCATGCACTTTTAGCACCGTCCTCAATCATCTATCGTCTGTGAGCTAGCTTGGTTTAGTGGGAGCTGAAAATGTTTCCGAGACGCACAACCGTAGACATTCTTCCTGGATCATAAAGAAACGTAAATAAAATCTCATTTAAGGAAGAAAATTAGCTACTCGCATCACTGCTCTTTGTAAGATGTCTATAGATATCCTACTTTGAAAGCTGATAAATCCCGATAAGAAAGATGGGTTTAGGGAACACTAAAGCAAGAAAATTTACACTTTCTTTATATCTTCATCATCATGAGTATTCCAGTCAAGTTACACTTTTCTAATCTTCTCTCTTCCCTAAAATGACTTTGTAACATGGAAGAATGTTATTGTAAAAAGAAAGTTTTCCTTTCCCTGTGGCGTATAAATAGACTGAGTGAGACGAAAAGGAACTAGCTGGCTAGTAGGTATTTTTTACTTTGTCTACTGATAGTCGACACTTTTGATTACGTTGCAGGTTTTTTTTTACTCATCCACTGTAATCGATGGGGGACTACACGTAACACACTTCCAGATGTACTAACTCTACGCTACGTATGTAGGTAAGTAGTATTTTCTTGTCGTTGATATAGATGAACCGGGAAATAGCCGAATAACACTTGTCCCGGATAAAACTAATAATAAAGAGAGAGTCCAGAGCAATGTTTTTGCCGGAAGATTTCAACTCAGAAAAAAGCATGTCTCTGGCGGATATATAGACATATACTTATATTGACATGAATACTAGAGTGCAACTGGTTAAAGTTGCAAATTGTTTTTTGTCACTAAAATAGTGAATCACAACGCATCCTTGTTTTACCAATTTATGTTTGTCCAGATGTGAGTAGCTGAGTTGAAAACACACGCCTGTTAGCTGTTGTACATTTCCATCATCGACCGAGTCTAGAAACTTTTTCCAGTCATCATCTTTTTTAGTACAAAAGCTCACACAACTGACCGGAACCATGAAGAATGTCTACTTGTCATCACGACGTTTCTTTCCTGGTTCGAATTTCTTCCTTTAAAAAAACAAATGGTGTTTTTGACCGGGATTCATTACGTAACGTGACCTGTGTACAGATGTCCATCGGGAATCCTATATTGCAGTGAACAATTTGGGCCTCTGATGGTCATAATTTGTATTGTTTGAAACGAGAATAAGTAACAAAACGTATCATAGAAAACAGGCTACCTTTTCAAAAACTAATATTTAGTGAAAGAACCCAAGGTCCGTAAAAGCAATTAGTATTCCAACTATTTAGTGTTAAAAAGAAACATGACAATTACACCGGGAGTACATATAGATTTTTATCTTAATCTGGTGTAGTACCCACTCCAGTCATTGCTAGAAGTATCAGCATATCAACAATAGCCGACTCTACATTAACTATTGTGATTGTAAACTAATTGCAAACCACATAAGTTGTTACCCCAATTATAGGTACCGATTCATGTTACGGCCAGTATTATTCTTCAAAGGAGCTGTTGAAATGTCAAATAATTTATCAGTTTTGATGCTACTTTTGGTTGAATGTTTATGAGTTGCGTTACGTGAGAAGCAGGACACGTGTGTATCCTGGGGCTGGGCTAGGGTATCCTCATGTAGTCATGTATTCAATAGAAGCCAATAAACAGAAAGTGGGGTACACGTTCAACCTTCCAAATTATCTTTAAATACGTCTATCTATCTATACCTATTTACGCATGTGAATTCTCAAAAGGATAATTTCATTGTATAACCAAATTCGTGGACAAAATAAACTTACAGTACCCCACTAACGGAGTGGTAACGAGTAAAACGTTTAGAGTGTTCTTGGAGTAAGTTAAATGAGCATGTAGTTGCAAATAACCGGATTTTATCCGGAAGTCGACAATACCGTGATCGACAAATCATGGTTTGCTTTCATATAAGTTAAAATGCAATGTCAATATTCCTATGTTCATGCATCGTGATTTCGTGATGGCTAATAATAAATGATTTCCTAGAACCCTGCATACCGTTTAGTGAATACAAATACAAACCCAATTTCGACGACTCACAAATCACTCATTTCCAAAAAAAATTCTTCAGAATATGTAGTGCGTAGTGCGTAGAGAGTCGACTCTCTTGTTAACGTTCGGCTCATACAATCTTAGAACTCTTGGAAGTGGAACGTTTACGGAATGTATGTGAATGGACTTGAACTAGGAACNATGTGAATGGACTTGAACTAGGAACATGAAATGGAAAAATATGAAACTCCCCATGGACCAAGTTTTTGGGGAACTTCACGAAGGTCGTTTGTTGGGTCAAGTATACAATTACATATATAATATAAATATATATACATTTAAAATATAAAGAACCAGAGAGAAAAGGTGTTATCAAAAGTTAATCCCAAAAGACAGAAGACAGCTATGCAATCTTCGACACTCGACAAGCGACGTCGACAGACAGAATCAGATGGGATTAAAAAGAGTACGCGAAGAGCACCCATCCACTGGCAAGAGGCCAAGTTTCACATACAAACGGCATGTCATTTTCTATGAATCTGGAATTCCCTTTTTTCTTTAACAGTAACCCGTGTGTTCCACCTCAAACTGTATATCATGTAAAACTACCTAGATGAAAGATGATTTATAAGAAGTGTACTACTTTGCATTCTTGAAACTTCCGGTTGAAGTGGGTAGATTACCAAATGGCAATGTTCAACTTTAAGTATACACAAAGGATCAGCAATCAACCAAATATTTGGCAATAATGGCATAATATCAAGACTTTTCGGATTTTTACTTGAAAACATTTCGAAGTGAAAACGTACTCACAGAAAACTGCGAATCACTACCAAATAAATATAATTGATGCAAACCTCTAGCGCACAAAAGAATAACCTGGCTGGAATGACCAGCGGTGGTATGATATAACTCACGATCAGATCATTCATTTCATCTGTTACGCATGCAAACATGGATTTTTTCACTGTCAACTCGAAGTAAAGTAAAATAAAATAAAAGAGGATTCGCTGTACAGTTATATATTAGGTTATATACAAAAAACTGGTAAAAAGAAGTTATTTCATACTGGTTTATATTATCCGAGTTTGTTTTACTGCTTAGCCTGTTGTCTGGTATAGTCTATCAAGACGATAAAACTCGAGGGAAAAGATGAATGAAACTTTTCCTTGATAAACCAGTAAAATGTACGGATATTTACATGGAATTTCTTCTAGTACGGACGGTGTAAGGATTCTTATTTCTCATCCGCAAATCGTACTAAACAAATCTCCCAATTCAATTTACCCCTATTCCTTGGACCTCCATCCAGTCCGACGACGGCGACGACTACCACGCACCCGTATAGACAGACGGAAGGCCAGCTTGATGTTCCATTTTGCTGGAGTTGATAGACTTCCATATGAAAGTACGATCTCTAATCTCTGTATGCCCTGCCGTTGTATTGTGTACTTCTCAACGAGGAAACGCAAAGGAAATAGAGGAGAATTAAGAACTAGGACAAAAGAATGAGCAAAAGTCCATAAGGCATTGAATTAGTTTTAGGATGGCATACCACCAAATAATAAAAGTCATTCGAATTAATCTTTA
>JAANSN010004338.1:0-15383 GCA_036850665.1 Dicranocentrus wangi | reverse complement strand
TCTTTATACTTTTCCTTTATGTTGTTTGTGTGTAGTATTAAATTGTTTGATAGGAGGATCTCACTACTCAAAAGACGTTCCAATATCAGATTTGCACAACAAAATATAAATTGAGTAACTTTTGCAACACACAGACAGACAGAGTATGACTCGGGTGTTTTGTTTTTAGTGTGGAGAAAAACCAACAATGTAGTAATCACCCCTTGTTGATGTTTTTATGTATACCCAAAAGTTTGTCGGGATGAACTGGAGTTGGAGATTTTTGTGATACTACAAGTTTGAAGTAAAATGGCGCGTAGTGGATCATTTCTATGTGGCTGGATGTTATCGTTCGGTCAGACTGCGTACTTTTGAAAATTACACCGCCAAACTTTCAAGTCAAAGTCAAGGCATGTTTCGATATTCTCATATTTCTCACAAGACTGTGCGGTCAGGTTAAACTTGCCATCGTACCCTTTCGTATATATTATAATAAGCAAAGAAATGAATTATGGGATGAGGTTATACTCTTATGGGGAGGGATGAGACAATGTAAATGTGGTCTGGTCGTGGTCTAATCCTAGGAATTCAATATTACTCCCCTCCGTCCATTGTTTTCACAACTGACAAAACTCATTGCGTGCATGATGCCTTTCAATTTACATAATATTGCAAGGACAAGTGGTCATTGCATCGTAGTGTAAGGTGCCGTCTTCCACAAACATGACTTGTATCCTAATGCCGACGTACGTGTGTATAAATTATTGTACTTCTCCAAACCATATGTCAGGAAGGAGTGAGGAGTTGGTCCTTGGTCATCATTCCAGTATTACTTTCTTAAAATGCTTCCTTGGTCTCTTATTCCGCGATTCGCAAATTTTGACGAACACGACATTTGGGTAATTATATGCGTACTTAATAATGTATCTTTATTTTGAAATTACGTTAATAATGTAATGATTACATAAGTTATCCTGGTGGTGGTATGGTAAATAAACTACTGATAAGGATATACAATCAGGTGGGTGGATTAACTATAATCTTCATCATGGGACTCGTCAGGGATATGAATTTGATGATGCCGGATTGGGAAGTGATTGCTGTTGCGTCCAACAATAGTTGTTATTGTCCATGTAGTAGTTGAGACAGTCACTCCCGGGATAAATGTCAGAGGGATAGTCGCCTGTGATGGAGCTCAAATAGGATGTGGAACCATTTGCTGCTGCCTTTGAGGGCCAAAATCCCGAAGAACATGATACCCCGTTACCATTTGTAGCAGGACCAGCACTGGTCGTACTACTTGCAGTGCCTCCACTTGGTGTATTTCCCCCCATAAAGTTGTTGGCATAGGGCATGGACTGGATTGGCCATGGTGGTCCAGCAGATATGGATTGTAGTGCTGCTGCATCAGCAGTGATCAAACTGTCACCACTTCCACCGCCATACTCTGCATAACTACTGGTACCGCAACCGGTGGCTATCCCATAATATGGAAAATGACTTTGGCCACTACTACTGGTCGCACATGTAGCAGTAGTGCCGCTATTTGATTGTTGAGAAACCTGATCGTAGTAATCCAAATGGAAAATGTCGGACGGCTTGAAAAACCCTTCCGACGTGGAGGAGGAAGAGGGGTAAGTAGAGCATCCACTTGACGGAGCTATCTTGCTGGAGAAAGAAGATGCTGCTTGAGGATCGGGAAATTGGGGAAAGTCGAGAACTCTGCCGGTGGAAAGGGGTTGGTTTTGGAAGCTACTGGATTGATGATGATTATGATGATGATGATGATGAGAATGATTTGACGAAAGGGGGTGGTGGTGGTGATGATGATGAAGATGATGTGATAAAGGTGGTGGACTAATGTTCCCAGATGAAGATGTAACTCCCCAGGAACCCGCTGCTGCTACGGCAGCAGCCGCCGCGGCTACAGCTGGACCTTGAGATAGTGACCAGGGTGAAGTTGTCCCACCTGTTCCTAACTTACTCATGGTTGTGTCTAGTGGACAGATGCAGCTTGACTGACCACAGCGGTAACATTTTGCGAGAAGGGGGTCTATAATCGGGTTTAAAATGGGACAGGTGGAAACCTTCTGGTGCTTGTCATTTTGTTGCTTTCGCTTTCGTCTCACTTTGAACCCTTGCTTAGCCTGCGTCTAAAAATAAAAATTTAAAGTTATTAAGTTTTTTAGAATGTCATTCAGTAGTCTGTTTTGAGTATCATTTGTTTTTGTACAATAAATCTCAATCCAAAACTTGTTCGGTGTACCTGTAATATTATCTTCTTTGGAATTCGGATTTTCTTAGGTAGCCCCGCATGCGATGAAATGATCTTTTTCCTTACATCTACAGATTTCTTCGTCTCTGGTTTCGGGTGATCGTGAACACCTTTCGCCTAAACGTTTGTGCATAGTAGATGCAATAATTAAACCCCTTACATTACGTGTGTAAATCTTAAAAATCCAGATTTTCACTTGACACATTGAGCATACCTGAAAAAATATCCCGGATTGTGTGTGCCTCCAGAAGTGAGTAACGGGATAGCCGCAGTGACCCTTGCACGGTAAGATTTGCAAATATCCTGAGCATCTTGGATTGGGGCAGGCTTTCCCAAGCTGTTTCTTCCTCGCCTTGTCACAAATTGCAGGTCTCAGTCGAAGGTCAGTCCCGCAGGGTAACGTACAACCCAAAGAGCAAACGAGCACACCTAAACATGACTTTTTTAAGATGTGCACGTTGTGATTGTTCGTGTTGCGCATAGCCCAGCCCGAAGTGTGTCTTTTGGCTTGTTCACAATCCGGGCTGTAAACATATCGGCAGTGACCATCAGCCCATTCCTGGAAACTGTCGAATTGGGTTACAGCAGGAACTGTTGCGTCATTGATATCCCAGTCTGTTGCAGTGTGAGAGGAGGAAATTCGTGACTGATGGTGGGAAGATGATGAAGGGTTAGGAATTGCAGACACTGTCATTGTTGTGGCTAATACTGTTGGAGCCTGAATTTGTTTCATCATCTTTTGTTCCATTATATTTCACCGTAACATTGCTCCTGTGCTATGCATGCCTTGGAAGTTAAATCCATTTGTGCTCATCTTTATCAAGTGGTTTGGTATAAGAGCTGTCTCCTTTTCAATACATGGTCAGGGAGATGAATGGTACGCTTGAAATATGATATGATACACATCGAATTAGCGTTATTTCATTGAGTGAATCACTCATGCTTATTGGACAAGAAAATAAGCGGTCCATATTGCATACAATTTTTCAGGAACTGCTAGACTGCAGGATGCTAACGATATATGTTTTAATGATATGATCGCGTTTGTCTCTTTTCCTTTTTCTCATTGCCCGTTACGTTTGTAAATGAACACTTCCTTCCAGAGAGTCATATCTGCTGTAAAACCAACGGATCTACATGGTGAACGACTTGTCGGCCGCATATAAATCTACTTATCACCGCCTTCCCTTATCATGTATCTTAATCTGGATCTGGAGATATTTCAATGCACTGTGCAACTTTGCTGAACAGGTGCATTATTAAAAATGCGTGTGATTTTTGTGAATATGGTTTCACGGTGCTACTCCTGTAAGCCCTAAGTCTGGGCTATGTTACTTGCGATATTAGTGATATGAAGATAATTTAAGTTAATGGAAAAATTTAGACTCCGTGAGTGACTAGTTTTTAACATTATGTGACCTGTACCATAACCTAACCTGAGTGAGAGCTCTATCAAATGGGAATTGAGTCGAAAGCTCTATCAAAATCTATCAGTAAAATAGTTTTTGCCATAGGTGAAATGCAATCTTCGATAAGGGACAAAGTTTTCTATTCCGAATATTTAGAAAAAATTCTCAACTTAACTATGTACCATTTGACAAAATAAGATGTAAAACTTACCCCTTCAGAATATTGCAGGTAGTAAGTTGTTGAGTAAGGATTTCAAGAACCTTCCCTTCCAAATATCCCAATCCAAAGATAACCTTCCACTGATTTTTTAAAATCACTTATTTGCACAATAGCCCAAACGTCTTGAATGCAAAATGTAGCATTTACAAATTAAAAACCAGTTTTACTCCTTTCGATCGAATACCTTTGATAAACTGTCAATTCCCAATAACTTGTTCATAACAACAGCAAGGTAGTAATCACATTATTCCCTAAAGAGCACAAACGCCCAACTGGAACACAGCCAAACTGTAAGGAACGGTTTTCATAAAAGATGCCACGCAGTTGTAAAGGGTTGAAGAGATGCCTTCTCCTGGCTAGCTTGCAACTCTGGCACGCTTGCTTATAGCCAAAACACAGAAAACAACCACTCAGTGATGCCCCCAGTTCACTCCTTCTTCCAACCTGCAGCCTTCCTCTCCAACTGAACCGATTGCTTGAGACAAGTTGCCCGCCCGTCCTCATCTGCGCTGATTTCATTACACATTGGAGAGCAGTTGTCTTCTGTCGGGAATTAGTGTGGTGGGAGTAGCTCATATAAGTAATATCAACAAGACATCTTGTGTGGACCTCGTCTGCCTTTTGGTTAAAAACTCCAAATCCACATGTTGGTACTTTCTTTTTGAATTTAGATATAACGCACTTAACAAGTGAATTAAATTGAGACAAAAACGAGCCCCAAAACCTTATCCACTGATGGTAGTATTGGTAGTAGTGTAACCCCAACTCAACTCTGGTTTCTATTGTATATCGCCCTCAGTGAAACAAAAGCAGGAGGACATTACAAGATCACGATGAAATCGTTTATGATCCTCGTCAATGGAGTGGGTATCATATTCCTGTCTTTTTAGCCCAGAGTCTTGAGCTACTGAACATTTTTTAATGAAAACGATTATATTTGTGGTGGTGGTGGTGCTGCGGTAGCAGTTCTAGTAGCGTTTAGGGATGATTTCATTGTTGAATACTAACCAAGTGTATTATTTATGCATTCAAATGTCCAATATTTTTTTATGCATTCCTTTACATATCCCATAAATTGCTCTATTCTTACATGCCTGTTTACACACAACTACAAGCCATGAACCCGTTATCTATATTACTATGTTTGCTCACTTATTGTGATCTGTATTTTAGAAGGATCTCTCTCTCTAAAAAATATGATCACAAGCTCGTAAATGAGTCCAAACTGGACCACACATTGCAATGAAAATAAACAACTTGGATGAAAATATTATACAAGTTGGGATAATTCAATCTTTCAGAAAATATTGACATGAAAATTGATGTCAAAAACTGTTCCTCCGCTCGGCGCTCCATTTTCCCCCTTACACAGGTTGTGCAGGAGGAGAGAGGTTAGAAAAAAGGTATCACGTATTTATGAGCCATGAGCCATTATCGCAATTAACAATACAGTGAAATAATGTTGATTCTGGTGAACTGTCTGCCATACACTACTACTCCTTGAAATGCGCTGTGTTGTGTACGCTTACGGAAAGTAGTAGTATTATTCACAAGATTCATTTTCAATACAAGCTAATTATACGGTATCAAACGGATCAAGCTTCAAAGAGTTATTAGATTATCATTGTTGTTATTAATATTATAAATTAATATCAAAATCCAGCCCATCTCCCAGTTCACGTAAATAATGCATTTTAGTTTCGTATTTTGTATATTATATGATATGCAAAAGATACACTTTTGGATCAGTTCCCAACCAATAGCACCGATATATATATATATATGTACATGTAAAGTGCTCAGGAGGATTATAAATATGACTGACTGACTACATACATGCTCAAATGTGGAGTAGTGATGATGATGAAGCCTTCTGGTACATCTATAATATTTTTTGGACGAGAGTACTTGTCTTGTCACGCTTTCCTTTTTGATATCATAATTCATAAAAAGTCTCGGACAATCATTTTGAATTACAACACTAGCCAGTGTAATAATCACATATATATCTGATCTGGGTAGTAGTAGCTATTGGCGCAGTAAAGGTGAAATCGCTTCAAGCAGCATCTGCATCTACTGAACGAGCACACAACACTACATGTAAAACCGTAGAGACAGCAAGATTTATGTCAAATATGGCTGTGTGTGTGGCTGGCTGGCTACGTGGACTTGGACTGATTGTTGTGTGTTGTGAGCATCTCGTACAGAGTTTGCCTGGATTCTGGCAACTGCATCCCAATCCCAGTAGCAATGCACAGCACCAGGTAGGGGATGATGAAAATCTAGCATTTCATAATAAAAATGATGTTTGTGAATTGTTTTCCATTTTCCTTGCGGAACATTACGTTCCAAATATTGTATCTCTCGGAGTAGCTGTCACATAAAGCATAACAGCCTTAGAAAATGCAGCCTATGGCTTTCTCTCTAGAATATTATGAACACACTTTTACTTACACGCAGGCAGGCAGACATCGCAGTAGCAGATACAGAAGCGAGTGGTTTAACGAAAATTGTAAGGTGAGTTAAGTTTAAGTAAGCGCAATCAACGGTAGTAAAATCGAGGGATTAATGCATCAACATTCTACACAATATTATTAATCAATAATATGGCAAGGTGTTAAAGGCCGTGTATTATACTAATTACAGGGTTATGCTACTCAACGTCAGGTGAAGCCAAAGCCAAGCCTCGAGGTAGCTTCGAGCACGGAGGGTGGTAGACTCATTGCATACATTACAACCACAACTTATGAAATGAATTGCCTCCAATCCTCATGGAGAGTGAGCGTACGGTTACTGTGTGTAAAACTGTGGGGGTTCTTAATTTTGTTGTTTTACTCGATATGAATCTTTTTTATTATAGAAGAGCATGTATCTATAGGTTCTCCATAAAACTGGAATGCCAAATGAGACGGAGGGTTGTTTTTATTGTTTCAAGGGACGGTAAACACCTGCCTATTTGAAGCGAGGAGACTAGATCCCCTAAGTTCACCTGGGACGGACAGTCTCCATCTGTAAAATAAAAATGGTCATCGCTCATAATTGGCAACGTATTGCCTCATCAGTAATGATATTGGGTGTCTTCACATTGTTCACATGATGTGCACATTACTTTTGAAGTTTTGAACAACTGAATTGAATTGAATACCTTCACGTAAAACAAATTGCCAACAATTTAAGAACAGACACAGCAGAACCGACAGAAAAAAAAATGTAAGAGTTTGCATCAATATTAATCGTACTAAAGTAAGTGTACAGTGTGTATAAGTATAAGCATCTACAATATATCTTCACATTTTGGGATGGATAAAGAGGATGGGAGTCATGAAGTCGTGCTCATTGCTGCAATATCATATTTCATGTATACTTTTCATCCATCTTGACAAAAAATAATTACTCATGAGCGATACACTATTATTACAATACAGCCAAACCAGTAGCGCCAATTAAAGCACGTCATATTCTCCACTGCAAACGAAATTAAGGATAGGTCGCCAGAAAAGACAGTTATGAGTTGTAGCTTTGATGGGAGTAATTAATTGCGGCAGCAGATTAGCCAGAACGATCGACTTTATGGATATCTCAACTCTAGAATCGATATGATCATATTATATGAGCTAAAAGGAATTATATATTTTTATACAATGTGTTTTACTTATAGGTGGTAGGAATACTACGCAAACAGGTTTAACTTCAATTCTTCGAGTGAGTGCATTTTACACAATGTATTTAATATTTACGCTTGGAGTAAAAAAAATACTCCCAATCCAAATCTTCCTCTAATCGTAAGTATTTTAGTAATGAGAACCTATTTTTTTCTTTTTTTACGGTTTCACCAGCGTAATTTTTTTTACTTTACAAACAGCTAGTTTTTCCCCGTCCAAAATCAAGCAAATCAAGATAGTTTTTCTCATGAACATATGGTTTCCCATGGAATGTATACACAAGGGCTCTCGGTGTCCTCCCGATTTTCAAAGAGAAAGTGGAAAAATGTTGGAAAAAGTTAGTGAGAAATTTGGAGGAGGAAAACTCGTTGAGCGAGGATCAAAAGAGCGAGAGGAAAAGTAGTAAACTGATGTTTAAGTATTTTAGTGTCACACAGAAGCAATTATCCAATTTTCTGGTTAGTTGAATGTGAATTGGAACACAACAGACAGACAGAGGCAGAGGAGAAACGAGATCATCAGAGAGCAAAAAGGGAAACCCCGAAAAAGATTAGGAATATCAAACATTCATTCACAAGCTACTAAATTTTCATCGGAGACGCAAGCAAGCGAGTAAAAGCAAGCAAAAGTAAATTTACCATGCTCCGCCGTGTTCTTGTTCCGTTGTCTATTGGAGAACACAAACTACACAAAAAGTACACACAGAGAGAGAGAGAGAGAGAGAAAGGGTTGAAGTTGAGGAATAAAGTGTACAAAAAGGATCTTCTTGTGAAATTATCAAAGGACTCTCGATTTCATGGTCTCCCAGCCGTCATCCTTGCCAGCCGAGTCGCCGTCCTCTACAAAAATCCGTATGAAAAGGTTTCCCAGAGTTCCCATTCAAGAATGGAGCGTATCAGAATCAGTTTAGCCAGCCATTTAGGTACACTACTTTTGACGTTATGAAAGGGTCCCTGGAACTGAATTTGAAAAGACTTATCTGATTCTGCTATGTTTCATCATTGCCATTGTCTCTGTGTAAATGCTTCACTTTAAAGGATACCGGACACCCGAAGAGAAAAGCAAAAAAAAAGCAAACTTTAAATGAGCTCAGTCCTTGTCTCTTTCTGCGGCATGCCATTACATTGAGAGCGCGTCTGTTTTAGACAATTTGATGTGTGTGTGATATGGCAGGGGTTTGGTGGTGCCCATTTAATCCAGCACTTAAGGGTCTGGAGTCTGGAGTAATCTGAGATTTTTTGGGAGATTTTTGCTAAAGATTTGTGTTGAAACTGAGCAAGATGAGAAACGACATCCAATAATACTAGTTAGCTAGCCTCGCTCATGTCATGTAGTTTGTAGTAGGCACTGCAACGGGGAAACAACCTTGATGACGCTCTTTCACTCAACTCAACTCTGGTCTTGTTCTGTTTTATCTTTATAACTAGCTCTTCTCAAACAAGAGCTGATGTGCATATTCCAGTTCCAGACAGTTGTGCTAAACATGTCAATAAAAACTTTACTAGCGTGATGAGCACATGATAGAAACCGAAACCTACAAACTCGCATCTTCAACTCTGGAAAAATGGGAATAGGGAGACATTAAAACTTGTATGGTGTGAGTGTGTATGTACTCCTATTTGAGTAATCTGCTGAGCTTCAGTTTACTGCACTGTGAGACTTTTGCATGTGAATCAAACAAATTTTACGGTTGAACAACGTGATTCGGGGAAACAATCACAAGTTTTTCTTAATCATCCAGAACCGAGTCGGAAAAATAAACATGAAGATGCTACTTTGCAGTGTAGTATATGTAGTAATTGTGTATTATTTTGGGTTGTTATGTAGCATATTCAAAGGAGTTCATCATGAACATATGGCGGTTTAGAATTTAATTATCTCATACGTTGCTTCAACGTACTATACTTTTCCAACTCAACAATTAAAGGATTATTATCAAGTATTTCATTATTATTTCATATTTTACTTCAATTGTCAGTCATTCTTGAATTATTTTATTAGACAATTTTACACGAAAACACTTTAACGGTTTTCCTTATTGAACAAGAATACTTACGCAGGTTCTACTTTTTCTTTTTTCATCTGGTCCTACATCTAAGAAATACACACCGCACTACTACTGGTACATTTACAAGTGGCATAACTCTTTATACAATATTTTTTGCATTATGTTCAAGATTTGGCTTATGAGATTACGAAATTCACAAAATACTTCATCAACTTTTACCCTAGAAAAAAAAGTTGTCTAAAGTATTATTAATCTCATCTACCTGATAATGACCTTAAATTCTAAACTAATTAAAATCATTTATTCTCTTCATCTATATCTCAATCTTCCTCTGCTGAACTGAACTTGCTCTCTTCCAAACACACCGTATTCACAAAAGTATACACATACACCCTCATCTCATCTCCCTTACACGCTACTTTACAGCACGCCTCAGATTACCCCAAACGTAAAACTGAAGTTAAAAATATTTTTTCGAGTTTTAGGTAACAAATACATATATGTATAATAGGATTCTCTGTATATGCAAAAAAAATAAGTGAGAATTTATGTATGATTAGTAGGAATACCCCTTGTCAGTTGCAACATGGTTAAATTGGATTGGATTGGAATCATTATTATTACAATTAGTAGGATCAAAATTCTACGATGCATTGGACAATGCCTCAATCGTCTTCAAAACCCATTCCGTACTACTGGCTATTGAAGAAACTTTGAATTTCTCTATTCCACATTTTGGCCGCGATGAAACTGTCGATATTCCAGCTAGAGCCCACTCCTTTGTCTCATCATTTTGGCAGAAGAGAGGACCACCAGGAAAAACCTTTACTTCCTTCAAGCAGTCTCGTCCTGGGGGATCGTTTTCAAAGCACAAGGGAGACACTCGGGACTCATTCTGGTTGGAGTTTGGTGGGTTCGTATGGCAAGAGTCGGGGCTCAACTGGTGCATTGCGGTCTCGACAAGTTCGTCTGAAAAAGTTATGAGTAGTGTATTAAAAGTTATTGCTGCGAAACCTAACGTTTTTTTATTCTCATAAATAAGAGAAGTTGTATTATTAATGTGATTACTAAACATACCTCCTTTACTCCATCCCAATCTTACACATTTTGCATTTGCTTTATCCCACGATGGAAGGCTGACTCCGGTTCTCCCATCTTGGATATCGTCAGGTAAGCATATGTGTCTCGCAAAGTCGGAGAAAATAACTGGAGAAGCCATTTTGATAAGAACGAGGTTATCGCCAAGGGGCGACTTTACCATTCCTACGACGCGCCGTTCCTGCTGCCACGGGGAAGTCGTGGACATTCGCACTCGCCCAAAGTGTACCGTCCATCGTGCCTTTTGTGTTCCTGTGAAGCATTGGTCAGACGTCACGAGCCATTGGGATGTCACCAACGTGGCATCGCAAACGTGCTGGCCGTCCTTCAACAGTGCGGCATGCCACGGCCACTGGTTGTGCACAAAATAAAAGCTGCATTTAGTCCCTATTTAGGTGTATCAAATGGTCAACATATATGCCTAAATATGCAAATTCAGCAAATTACGTCTCCGTGGTATGCCCATCCTTTGCTGACACGTTGATGCGAGGGTCGTTGTCCACATTCTAAGTAATAATAGCAATACAACAATAGAAGTAATAAATAGGAGCAATGCGGAAGCAGATAGGAATGCAGACGAAATATTGACGCCACAAATTCTAACCCAAATGGTTGCATCCCACATAGAGGACCTTCCGGGAGGGGCACGGTCCTGCACTAAACGTAACCTCAGAGGAGGAACCAGGCTCCTGAATCCGAACATAATTGCCTTCATTTCCCTTCTCACTTGAGTCAGGTGAAGCCTCCGTGTCTGGTTGAATGCGTACGAAAGCGACTTTGCGGAATCCTAAAAGCTCACATGCAGATGAGCCAATGTTGTCGAGTAAAAGTTGTGACTCTGGCTCCCATAACGAATTACTTGATGATTCATTTCTTTCCACACACAGTTTTCCCAAGCGTCCCTGAAATTTTGTATTTGTAGCATTGAAATGTCAATCAACCGTTAGTTTGCTGACTTATATCACTTCACAGGTGCACGGTTAATTTGGAGGGAAACCGTGTAATTTAGGCACACAAAATGAGCCAGTGGTGGTGGCGTGCTTGTGGTGACGATTTGTTTGGGCAAGTAGTAAAAATATTTTTACACAATACATTTATTTTTTTATTCACTATCCACTTTACCTGGTCATGCACGAAGAGGTATCCTTCGTTGAAGTACTGGTGTACGTAACCTGCAGCTTCTTGGCTGGGAGCAAGGGTTACTTTATTTTGGTTTTTGAAATGCATAAATAGACAAATTACACACATATTTAGTGTAGACATACGTAATATTTGCCATAATAATGTGACATGTGCAAATTGATGATTATTTGGGAAAAAGGCGAAATGTAGGCAGAATATAAACTTTCACATGCAAAATCATGCAACTGTCATGCAAAATCAGAAACTACAAAGTTCACAGTTAATTTACTTACAGCAGGCCTTTTCATCCGATCCATTTGGACAGTCAACGACCCCATCACCTTCAGCAAATTAACATGATACATTTTTCAGACAAATACTCTTCTCTAGAAAAAAAACGCTAATAGAAAATTTGATTATCATACACTTCTTCTCAGGTGGAATGCACTCCCTTCCAGCTCCACAATGAAAGTTTCCTGGTGGACACTGCAAACCCAAAAAATAATTCAATCTAAAAACTCTAAACAAAATGTTAGAAATATATTATATATTATAATTTCAAAAGAAACCATACATATGGGCAATGCAACTCGTCGGAAAAGTCGATACAGTCCATAACCCCATCGCAAATCCGTCTCTTTTGCCCCGTGTTGTACAACTCGGCAACGCAGCCCGGCTTCGTAATACAGCTATTCGGTCCCTTCCACTCCCCACCACAGCTAATCTGATCCTTAATGTGTTTAGTTAGTTTGTGACCACAGTTTGTCATGAACTCCTCGCAGTAATCCTTGCAAAGTTGCAACGGTCTGCCATCATGGTCAATTAGTTCATCCTTTTTACACGCAATTCCCCACGAGCAAATAAAATGGGCTGCGAAAGGGTAGCACTGCGAGTCAACCACGGTGGCAAGCTGTAACATTGTCAACTCATCCATAACGTTTTGTTTCGAAGCTCCTGTGATATTAACACAAAAGTCGACGTTCATCGGAACGCATTGATCTTCCTGGGATGAGGAGGATGATGTGGAGACGGTCGTGATGATTTTGGTGCGACTGGTATTCTCGCTACTGCTGTCAGCAAGGTCATCGTTGTTCTTGTTGGTAGTGTCATAGTCATTCTTGTTATCATTATTTTTGGTTCGGGGTGACAACGACGATGTCGACTGGGACGAGGGAGGAGGAGCTGAGGATGAGGTTGCTCTTTGTGTTGGTCCATGACTTCCGCGGTTGCTCCTCTCATCACCGTGGTGGTGGTGTCTTTTTTCTCCAGCAGCATTGTCATGCTTCGCCCCACGGCGTGTTGTTGTGGTGGAGGACGACGAGGAGGAAATGCTCGTTGTCCTCGAAGTACTTAATTCGACTCGATCGTTTGATTCCTCGTAGGACGTATCACTTTCATCCATGCCTCCACTTACGACATAATTTCGCTCTGTAGACGGCAAGTACAGGAAGGCTATGCTACGCTCTGAAAAGGAAAATGCTTGCACGGTGATTAGCGCATTCTTTTACAAGTTGCGAAAGATTACTACATACTGCATCTTATCCTTAATTTGCTTTTTTTATATAGAAAAGTTGGAATGGGAATGGGAAAAAATATTACGGATGCTTTATTACCAACCTTGAATTTTCCAAAGAGTCCAAATCAATCACGATGCTGCCGTTGAGCACTCCATTCGTGTTTCTCAGTGCTTCGGCCATCATTATGAAGAGATCCCCGGCATCCACTCGTATCCTGTGAGTGTCGACGTGAATGTTGAAGAATACGCTTAGTAGGTCGTTCACCACCCTAAATCAATTTGTATTTTGTAAAATTAAAAGATTTATACTTATACACACAACATGTACATAAATAAATAATACTGTCTCGTTCTCAACCATGCATACCCGTCAAAAGCCAGGATTTCAGACCCCAAAAATGCATTTTTCACCAGACTTTGTGAGTACAGGGAATCTATTAGGCCTTTGTACTTCTCCGCTTTCTCTTTGAACTCGCGAGAGTCTGAATTTGCTAAACTGGACGTGTACGTGTCCCCACTTTTTACAGTAAATGAGCCTCTGTAGAGCTGTTCCATGGGTGGCGTTAGGCTGAGGAGTTGGTCTTAAACGGAATAATAAGCGTCATTTAGAGAGTTTCATGATGATGATGATGATATATCCCTAAACAGCGTTAGATTTTTTTAAACAAGCTCGTCAAACTTTTTTTAAACTTACATCCAAAATAAATGCCGGCTACAGCTCCCAAAACAACGAACACAACTGCTATGCACACACAAGCGCACCATCTTCTGTTAAATCGGTACTTGCCCGACACTTGAATATCTGAATCTGTCGATGAGCTCGTCGAGCTGGAGGAAGATATTGGGGGAAATATCCTGCTCAGATGTGGGAATCCAGCGCCGCCATACTAAAAATTTACGAAGAGCAAAATGTATTAAATCATTAGGTTGCATTATATTTTACAACATTAAGAGAGCAACATATAAGCGTGCTACAGTTTACCCTGAAGGGGAATCCAATTCCCGTTACGTCTACATTCTTTTTAGCGAATATATATATATGTGATTTTGTTAGCTTCAATTTCATTTTAGATGCAATTCCAACAACAATCCAGCTTTGCCAAGTCTTTTTTTGCCTATTTCACCTTGTGCCCTATATTTGACTAGCGGTTTAAACATTCTTTTTGCTGCACATTATCTTACAATTAGTGAGCTACATTTTTACATGCACGTCTATTGAAAAAATGAAAACCGACAATACAATCCACACTAACCAAAGTTTAACCTTACGCACTGTTGGTGAATAAGAATGCGAATGAGCATGGTATAGGTAGAGGTCTGTAGACTCTTTCAAGATTCAATGCACTTAAAAAAGGGCACACTTCAAAGACGTACTAAAATACACTCAGCCAGACTGATGTACTCAAGTTTAAACTTCACACTTAGATGGTCACACTTTACCAACTTGTTTCGTTTTTCTAAAAACCAGTTCAGTAAATAGGATTCAGTATTGGAATTAGAAAGGAAGCTACATTTTTAAAACAAAGTAACAGCCATGCTTTTGGAGGTGATCTAACAAATCCAATTTCCTATTATTGCACACTTGGTGCACCACCCGCTGGGCTTTATAATTTACCAAATTTCAGGAGCAACCAAATCTTTTAGAAATCCTAGCTTTGTTAATAAAGTCCCATTCTTTGAGCAAGTCCTGTTTCATCTATAAGGAGTTTTAGACTACTTGGAAATTAAAATAAAAGTAAACGGCCTTGTCGTTAGATTTGAGTAGATGATTATTTTGAAACACTTAATTTTTGTAAAATGTATCAGATCCTCGTGTGTTCAACACACAGATTCACTGTACTTAAATCCACATTACAATTACATTGGGCGTTCATTCAATTAAATTTGTACAGGATGCACCAAGATTGATTGATATTTATCTCGTAATTTGCAGGTAAGCACGCATGTTTGTGAAAATTGTATGCTTTGTTCATGAATGCATGGAGCATGGAGCACGTTACGCAGACCACTGCACGGAAAGGACCATCTTCATTTTTCATAATTTGTTTTTGTTTTTTTACATCAAGTAATTAGGTATTTATCAGATGTGCTACC